>CAEFZY010073280.1:0-30898 GCA_903066815.1 Brachyrhaphis roseni | reverse complement strand
TCAAAAAAAGTCTGAATTGTATATTACTACCCCATATGATCATTTTCTCCAAATATCAGATTTTTCCTGCAACTACAACTTAATTTGAGCCTGAGAGGGTTAAGAAGCTTTCTTCGTAAATTAATTACTTCAACCGGCTCATTGACTCAGATGCTGCTACCCCAACTGGTAACTGCTGCTAATACTTGTACAAGCTCATAAACATTTTGCTGCAAACCTCAACTTCATGTAGAAGTAGAGTTTGTTTGATGGATTTTGGCATAGTGCATTGCATTCACTGACTCAATTCAGTTTTGTGTGTGGCTGTATAATAAATAAACAAATCACATAGACTAGTTAATACATTTTCATTGGCATGTTCTGAAAACGTAATGTGCTTGGGAGTTGTACTATGAACTCTATATTGAAGACTGCATGTGTCTAACACTCAGTTTTAATCAAAGCTTGCAATTAAAAATTTCAACATATCGCCTGGGAAATATTTGCCTTAGAAACAACTCAGAAGATAAGCATAATATAATATAATATAATATAATATAATATCGTTTTCTTTTTACATTTTTAATGTTTTATTGTTATATTTTTACTGATTGCAAGATGTTCTCTCTTGCTGTTTCCACTGAGTCCAGTAGGGGGCAGTAATGTCTCTAAACTACATCGAACTGTCATAACAGCGGAGTAGAAGCAGCTGCGCCCCGCCTTTTGACCCACCCGTTTACACTTCATGGAATCACCGTTAAAATATTGTTGTTTTAGGTTAACGGCTCGTTTGCGAAGTAGTTCGTCGCCTCGTCGTCAGCTGTACAGCTGTCCAAGAGTGGTGCTGCAGCCGGAAAGTGTCTTCTAACTTCAGATTTCACGGTGGGCGCTTTGCTGTGATTGAGACAGATTTATAAACAGGCAGAAGGCTACGTTAGCATCGGAATACATTTGTTAGCCTGTCAGCTGGTTAGCATAGACTAACATTATGGCGTTAGGTTAGACAGGAAAGTGGTTGTTCCGCCGAACCATCGGCCACGATTGCTAATTTTGATAAAACAGGGCATAAAGAGATAACGCATATGTACATCACCCCAAAAGTCCCAGGTTAAGCGTTTACACAGCTGTCTAACGACTTAGTTGGACTAGCCGATGAGCTAAACTGGCGTTAGCATGGCGTCAGATACAAGTGACAACGAAGAATTCTACGATGCTCCAGAGGACGTCACCTTGTCTCCGAAAGAGTAAGTTAACAATTTTTAATAAAATTTTACACATACTTGGTATGTGTAAAATTACTTAATATTAGTCAATCAAATGTACAAATTGTGTTGCTTTATTTAAAAATTAACTGTTTCTAAAAAGATTCGCCGGTTTGGTTTTCTTACCGTTTTAATTTGTTGTACTGTACTTCATTGGAGCAGCTGGTAAATGTTAGAAGAGGGAGAAGCTAAGCAAGTTAGTCACATGATAGGATAGGTCTCAAACAGAAGGATAAGGTTACTGTGCAAATTTCCTAGACATCTGTCAGGATTAACCAGAAAAACGTAAAACACGAAGTACGGAAATAAGGACACCTAAACATGGCATTGAAGGTGTTGGCTTCTTCACTTGTAACTTGATCTTTTTCCATCCATCCTATTTACTAAATATCAGACGGAAGTGTTTGAAGTCATATTTACACATTGAACTTCAACGTAAAGCCCAACAATTTTGGCAATGTAGGCACATTCCTATTAGATATGAGCAAAAATGCTTTATCTTACGGGGTTAAAAATACTAAGAATCATGTGATGATGTCTGCAAATTGCAAAAAAAACTGACTTGTTTGGATTATTGCCGTGGACGTCAACTTTCCTACAGCTTATATTAAGTAAAAGATGCATTTATTCTTCAAAATATGATTGGATGGGATTATTTTGTACCAGTGGCACTGGTGTAGTGAATTTTACTTGTTGATAATGGGAAAGTTTTATTTTTAAACTGGTATTTCTGTACACAAGACTGATAAAATGATAAATATTCATAAAAGAATTTTTAAGATAATTTGGAGCATCCCTTATATTGTTTTGACATTAAGTACCACAGTGTATTGTAATCAGTTGGAAGTCCATATTGATTATTTCCATATGTTTTCCCCCGGAAAACTGGTTAGGAATACAAAATGCCTGGACAATTTCTGTTCTGTTTAATATTTCAAGTTGACATGTTTTTCATTTTGTGGCACTTCACTGCACTTATCATCTCTACTCTCTATCATTTTAGGACACCTGCAAAGCTTGTCATTCCTTCGCCTCAGGTATGTCTGTTTTAAATCAAAACTTTGTTGAAATTATGTATTTAGTGAATTCTGAGCCTTTTGGAATAAAGAGCTGAACTAAAATACAGAGGTGGTGTGCAGAGGGAAACAGATTCTTTTCTGCTTTTTCCAAAGAAATGGAGACTAAAAACCAAGTAAGTCAGCAGGTGCTGTTTATCTGAAGCTTGGCTGATTTCTGAGCGTTATTGACAGTTTGTTGTTATTTCAAAGTGTAGGACATTTCACGATTTTAATTCCTTTTATAATACGCTGTTATCACTTAGTAAAGATTTTGGAAAATTCTGAATGATTCTAGAGAAGCAACTGTTGCTCCCGAAGCTTTTGGAGGCCATAATTTTACTGTTTCCAGTTTTCCTGGAGTTCATGTTTCTACATGTTCATCCTGAGGTCAAATTGTGCAACGCTCAGAGAACCAAAAGGCTAAATCTCTGAAGGCTTTTGTGTTGCCCTATAGTTAAAAATGAGATTTAATGGGTATTGCTCTTGCAGACAGGTTGCAAAGTTAATAAATTCCTTTACACAAATTTGATTAAAGTAGAGATATCTAGCTATACAATCGAGTAAAGTATTTTGTAAGAACCCAACTTACCATATCTGGATAAAGCAAACATAGTTTATTTGAGTTTGTTTAGCATCTACCTTGGAGCAAGGCAGTTGACTTCATTATACAGAAATTTTTTCTCAAGGAACAATGACTGATGTTATTGTAAAAGTTTTGTTAATCTGAGATTTTATAACGTTTAAGATCTGCTGCATAAAATTATATTTGTCTGCAGATCCCTTTAACTGAAGCAGCGTATTTGTTTCTGTGACTTAATGTTATGTTGCATTGGGACGCCAAAACAGATGATTTGTAGATATTTTTAAAGCCCATATTCAAACTGCTAACAAAGTTATCACTATTTTTTCCTGATAAGTAAACCTACAAATATATACTTTTTAAATATAGAATAATCTTGCTTTCAAAATGAAATATTAAAAAAAAATTACTTTGCTATTTTAACGCCTAAATTTGTTTATTTCTGTTTTATTAGGAGATGTCAGAGGGTTTGGTGAATCAAGTAGAAAATGTGACCTGTGCCTCAACGGAAACTCAGCAGGATGATTCTCTGCAGGTATAAATTTCTTAAAAAAATAAATAAATAAAATCATACACCTCAGTTGTAGTTTAGTTTAGCACGAGAGCTAGTATTTGCAGTTGTTCTTGAATAAACTCCTGTTTCTGTTTTGTTCCTAGATCATTGATAGCATCATCGAGGAGAGTCAAAAAGGATGCGCTATAGATGTCTGCGAGGTGGTCGAGTTGTTGGATCAACTGCAGGTTGATGTGAAACCCGAGCCAAAGGAAGAGTCGGAAGCTGGGGGCTTTCCCCTGGAGTCGACCGTCCTGGTCGTTGCACCTGAACTTGTCAAGGGGTCGGAGGAGCGACAGGAAAGCGTTACGACAAATGGAGAAATCTCTTTAGCCGCTGCCGAAGTCCCAACTCTGCCTGGACCTTCAGCCAAGTCACAAGAGCGAGTGCAGCCTCCGGACCTCACCAGCACCATCACTCACAGTCAGGCAGACGCTGCCGCCACTCTGGTGGCGGAAGCGGAGAAGGAGCAGAGACCGGCAGACATCTTGGACCAAGTTCCCTTAACAGACAGACCAGTTCCAACAGACTCACCGGGGCCCTTGAAACCCCCCCGACAATTCACAGTAGAACCCGATATCGTAGCCAGCACAAAGAAGCCTCCTCCCACGCGGCCACCGCCTCCTGGTGGGGGTCCACCGCCCAGACCTCCACCACCGTCTTGCCGCAGCTTACCCTCCAGGATGTCTCAGGAATGTGTGAGGCCAAGTGGACTGGAAGGTGAGGAACTACTGGATGATTCTTCAAAAACAGAAGTGAAAACTTTAACTCATCATGATGTAGAAGCGGTTTTAAGGGTTTTGCAGACAAAAGGTCTGAAACTGGGTTCCTGGTTTGTTTGAACAAGTCAAAGCACGAGTAAATCAATAACAGAACAGCAGTAAACATTGCTATAATTTCTTCAAACATGCCACAGTATGATATTCTGGCACACACTTATTCCCCAGCTCAGATTTTAATAACTTTGTAGTAATTAAATAGTAATTAAACAGGGGTGTGTCAAAAATTGACACACCCCTGTTAAAATGTCAGGTTTTTAAGATATAAGCAAAGTACAACATGGTGAATAGGATGGCACATAATTCAACTGAGAATCATCTGTTATGCTGGAAATGTGAGGAAAAAAATCAAGTTACATAAAAGTTCACACCCAGATATGAATACTCTGCTGACGCACCTTTGATTCAATTTCAACATTTTGCTCTGTTCAGTTCACACCTACTTGTAGCTGTCCTAGATGGGATTTTGAGACTTTTCTATATGTAAACTTGTCACAGTAACTTTGCTAGATGATAAACTGTCCCAGAAAATCTCAAAATGACCAACAATAATGCCGTTTTGAGACCATTTTCAACTTTTCAACTTTAATTTTGTACAGAACGCTCCACACAAAAACAGACACTTTAAATACTCAAAACACGTCAACAAAAACAATAAATAAAAACCACACACAACCAAAACTATTAATAAAATGGATTATGAAATCTCTGTAAACAAAATTGCCCTTTGAAAAATATATTGTCAAAATGGAAATTATTGATCGTATTTTAATTTAACATGATATTAATTAATTGTGACAGGCTTGTTTTTGTGTGTATACTTAGCTCAACCTATATTTTGCAGAGACTGTACTAAGGATCACCTTATTGTACTAAAGTGTTAGTCAGGAAATAAATGAAGGCAGCCATCAATAACTGGAACAAAACTGCAGCTTGTCCCCTCAGAGGGAAAGGTCATGAAAGTTTAAGCAATTAGCATTGATTTTGAGAATGTGTCGGGTTACTTTTTATTTTGTTTGATTGCCCAGTATCTGCGGTGAGTTCGGTTAGCGGTGATTCTAGGGAGCCGTCTGGCCTGATGTCTCCCTCCAGCACAGTGAGGTGTCTAACTAAAGACCTGCAGCATTCCCTGGATCTGGCCAGCGCCACGAGTGGAGACAAGGTGGTGACGGCACAGGTCAGTGAGTCTGTAGACCAGGACTTTTTTTTTTTTTTTGCTGCACAAAATTAGGTATATTTCTTTAATGCGCTATTGCGTTCTGTTTTTTATTAATTTGTTTCATTTTTAGGAAAATGAGGATGAACTAGCCTTATCCCAGAGTGGAGGACAAACCCCCGGCCCTCAGCGTCCTCGTTCCAATTCTGGCAGAGAACTGACAGACGAAGTGAGACCCGTCCTGTTTTAGTAGGATATTACCATTTGTAGTGAAGTGAGATTTCACCAGTTTTAATGCGTTCTTGTTGTGTTGATAATTAAAACTGATATTTGTAAATAGAATTTTTATTTGCCCCTTGAAGTTTTTCAAATTTTATCACAAGTTTTATTGTGATAAGATAACACCTTGTAGTGTAAAATTGTGAAATGGAAGTGAAATAATACATGGTTTTTATTTTTACAAAAAATTAGAAGTGTTTTAGCCTCCTTATACTGATGCCTCTAAATGAAAATACAACTGATCGGTCTACTTAAACCTACCGATCAGGAAGAGAAAAGCCCAGAGGAGCTGTAGGAATCCACAGCTGAGGAGGAAGAATCAGCTATTAGGTGTACGCCACAAATCTGACTTTGAAAAGTTGCAAGAATTAATCAATTTTTAAAAGAAAGCTTAAGAAGTCTACTTTGAAATTTTGCCTAATTTCTGTTGGAGTTACAAGTGGAACTTTAGGGCTACATGTAAAACTATCACTCCGAACACACAGTTCCCACAATCTGTGAAAAACTCTTTTGACAGCCTCATGTTGTGGGAATGCTTTATATTCAGCAGGGACAATATTGATATTAGTCAAAAACCATGTGGAATATTTAGTATTCTCACCTTAACCTTCCCGTTTCTTCAAACTAGCACTTCAATTCTCACTGGCTGCTGCTCTTTTTCTCGACTCGCTCACGTTGCAAAAAAGAAACAAGAAATCAGTCGATGCTCTGAAAGTGTGACTTTCGATTTCCCACACTTATCACACTGTGTGGTTTTGTCTACCCGACGCTCAGCGATAGCAGGAAATGCTGCTGCTGCTGCAGTCTTTATCCAGGCTGTTTCTCATTAAGTTAATGTGTGACTGACCACAGTCAGCACTGCATGATTTAAAATCATTTAGTTATTATAAACTCCAGAGTTCCAGCTACAGAATTTAATACATTTTTGCTGAATATTTTTTCAAGAGCTCCACATTCACAGCCAGAGTCTCCACTGCCATTGAAACCCATTTCTATGTGATTATAATCAGGAAATACTGGCCAGTGTCATGATCAAGAACTTGGACACTGGAGAGGAGATTCCCTTGATTCAAGCTGAGGAGAAACTTCCTACAGGGATCAACCCTCTCACTCTGCACATCATGAGGAGAACCAAGGAGTACATAACGTGAGTCAAATTAAAACTGATTACATTTTAGTTCATTTTAACTATAAGTAAAGGAAGCTGCTATTTTTTTCTTCTCCTCAGTAACGATGCGGCACAGTCGGATGACGATGAAAAGTCTCAGGCTGCGCTGACGGACACGGATGGAGGAAAACTGAAGCAGAGAACGTAATGTTGTTGAGCTGTCTTTTTTTTTTTTTTTTTTTCCCCTCGCTTTTTCTCTCTCTCCTGCTCCGTTTACATTCCATGATTTAATTTAAAACATTGCCGTGTATTTGTCTTTGTTTTTAACCAGGACCCAGCTAAAAAAATTTCTGGGCAAATCTGTGAAGAAAGCCAAGCACCTTGCTGAGGAATATGGGGAGAAAGCAGTCAATAAAGTGAAAAGTGTGCGTGATGAAGGTACAGGAACTAAATGATTAGTAATGTTCTGTTTGTGTGAACAAGCAATCTTAAAATATGGATAGTTTATAATAACTTTCAAAACCTATGGGGATATTTATGAGGTTCCAGTCATATGCCTTTTACTTTTTATATCTTTTGTCAAAGGTCAACCACAATTTGAAACTGTTTTATGGAGATTTCATGTGATAGACCTACACAGAGTAGTGGATTTTGCTTAGGAGAAGGAAACTTGGGTTAGATTTTCACAAAGAAACACCTGTAGTGTGTGTATTTATTAAGCCTCACTAAGTCAATACTTTAGCAAGGTATTTCATCATTCTTGCTAAGTTAGAATGAGCTAGAACAAAGTATGACGTTCTAGCTAACGTCATACTTTCATGAAAGTATGAACATCATGAAAGTATGATGTTCAAGTTTACATGACAAGTCTTGTGTTTACTTGTCATGTAAACACAAGACAAGTAAGTCTTGTGTTTACATGATCTCGTACTGTTTTAATAATCTGAGTTCTGCTTTTTGCCCGCTTCGCTCTTCAGTGTTCCACACAGATCCCGATGATCCTTCCTCCAGTGATGATGAGGGTATGCCTTACACCAGACCGGCCAAGTTCAAGGCAGCTCACAGCTTCAAGGGTCCCTTCGACTTTGACCAGATTAAGGTTGTGCAGGATTTGAGCGGAGAGCACATGGTAAGGCGAAATCATTCCTAAATCAGTGATCGTTGTTAGCGGTTTTAAAAATGTCCATCTCGTTCTGAAGGGAGCTGTTTGGACAATGAAGTTTTCTCATTGCGGGAGGCTTCTGGCGACTGCAGGCCAGGATAATATTGTTCGCATCTGGGTCCTGAAGACCGCCTTTGACTACTTCAATAATATGAGATTAAAGTACAACACTGAAGGTATGCATCTTATTAATGTGGATTGTGCGCTCTTTGGTGATTGAGTATGCAGCAAAACGACCTATTCTGGAGTTCATGTCAGATGTTTTGGTCCTCCAGGTCGAGTTTCTCCTTCTCCTTCTCAGGAAAGTTTATGCTCGTCTAAATCTGACACAGATCCAGGGGTGAGTGCAGTAACATCTACTCTGATTCACCTACAGCTTGTGTTGATAGCAGATTTAGAGCAGCATTCTGCATGAAGATTTTCCTAAATGACTTACCTACTGTTTAGGCAAGCTCTGCCACAGAGGACCCAGACACCGAAGACAGAAATGCCCCTTTCCGCCAAGTCCCCTTCTGCAAGTACAAGGGCCACACAGCCGACCTGTTGGACTTGTCCTGGTCAAAGGTAATAGTGGTACCATTACAATTTTGCTCCCTCCTAACACACATTTGTATTTTTATGTTTGACTTATTCTGTGGTCTGTGCAGAACTTTTTCCTGCTCTCGTCCTCCATGGATAAGACGGTTAGATTGTGGCACATATCCAGGAGAGAGTGCCTCTGCTGCTTTCAGCACATTGATTTTGTCACAGCCATCGCTTTCCACCCCAGAGTAAGTCGGGTCGCTGTGTGTTTGTCTTGGCACAAATTGTGCACGCTGTGCTAGTTAGAAGTTCATGAATGTCGTTAATTTTTCATCAGAGAGGAGCTAACAATAAGAACATTCTCTAATCCGCACAAATCAATGACTTTTAACCACATTTTAATGATCATTGGTTTGTGTTCAGCATGTGTGGGTTCTGCACAGATGTTACCTTTCACTGCCGCTACACCTCTTTAGATGTGTTTTAGCAACCAAAAAGCTCCTTGCGTAATCCTCACTGGATATTTGTTTCCAAACTCAGAAAGACTTTTTAACATACGCTATATGTTTTCAGCTGAACTGAGACCTTAGCGTAAATCCAAGTCTGCTGGACTGAAATGTTCAGCTGTGTTGTGGTAGAACAGGACAGAAACTTTGTGAGAATATTTGGATGAATCAGATTGGCAACAGTACCAACCGCAAAGCACTGGTGGAAAATCTACAAACTCTTTAACATCTCCTGAAATCAAATGGGTGTTCCCACAGTGTCATGATTTCAAACTGTTTTTAGATCAGATGAAGCAGACTGGAAGGGCTCTTCCCTTAAATCTCCCAAGTATTTATGGACTGTTCCTTCTTAATTGAGAGCTACAGTTTCTACCGAACACTGTGGTCAAGTGTTCAGTCAGAAGTGAACCACAGAAATTGTTGGTGGTTACACAAAGCGTGTGGTTCAACTTGCAAAAGGACATTTAACGCAATATTAACGGGGTATGCATAAGTTTGATCGTGTATGAAAAATTTGGATTGTTCCCATGGTGAACAGATTCAACGGTTCTGTGTTAAGCAGTTTTTCTTTTTTGTTTGTAGGATGACAGATATTTTTTAAGCGGTTCTCTGGACGGCAAATTGCGACTTTGGAACATTCCAGACAAGAAGGTGGCTTTGTGGAACGAGGTGGACGGTCAAACACGACTCATCACCGCCGCCAACTTCTGCCAAAACGGAAAATACGCCGTCATCGGCACCTACGATGGTCGCTGCATCTTCTACGACACAGAGGCATCTTGTCGTTTTTATCCCTAAGATCAGTTTAATCAAAACTGTTCTAATGCAAATTCAGAATCTGATGTGCATCTCCTTTGTTACTTAACAGCGACTGAAATACCACACTCAAATTCACGTGAGATCAACTAGAGGGAGGAACAAAGTAGGCCGCAAAATTACCGGCATTGAGCCTCTGCCCGGAGAGAACAAGGTAACATCCCTCTTCCTCTGTGAACATTTGTTAACTTTGCTGCTGAGGGTGGTTACGTCTCCAACTCTGTCTGCTCCGGCAGATTTTGGTTACCTCAAATGATTCCCGCATTCGCCTTTATGACCTGAGGGACTTGTCTCTGTCCATGAAGTACAAAGGTTATGTCAACAGCAGCAGCCAGATTAAAGCCAGCTTCAGGTGAGAAACGGTCCCGTCATGCTCAACACTGAATCGTGAATCTGTGCTGCTTCTGCATTTATAAAGAGAAAAGTGGTGTAAAAATTGCTTTTTGGTCCTCTTAATAAAAATTTTAAAAAATCACATTTTTATTATTATGATTGCTACACAACACAGGCTGGAATAGTTTAGGATTAGATTTCAAGGTGCGAGGAGGTGTAGAAGAAGAAATTGGAGGAAGGTTAAAGTTTATTTGCTTTTCTATTGTCTAAATGCCTCCAAGTTGTCTTCCAACTTTTTTTGTTTCTCCTCCTATTCTTTTATCATCCAATTCCTTTCCTTTTATTCCCTTTCCTATATTTGCTACTTTCCTTCCATCCTTTTGTCCATTTCTTCTTTTCTTTTAAATTCATTATTTCTTGCCTTCATTTTCTTCTTTCCATCTTAAAATTCTCATTTCTTTTTCTCCCGTTATTCTTTTGTCCTTCTTTCTCAACTTCCTTCATTTTTTTATTTCACGTTATTTCCCTCTGTTGTTCCTGAAGCTTCTGTATGTAAAGCCTGATCTCTTTAAAATGATCTGGTAATGTCAGATATTAAATATCACCAGCCTGACCAAACATGCAAGTAATCTTTGCAGCTCTTTGGGGCCCCCTGCTGGCCTGTCAAATGTTTGTCTCCAAGATAATTTCAATTGAAAACTAATCGTGAAACTGTTCATGCCTTCCTCCAGCCATGACTACTCCTTCATCGTCAGTGGCTCAGAAGATAAATACGTTTACATCTGGAGCACTTACCATGATTTGAGCAAATTCACATCTGTACGACGAGACCGCAATGACTTCTGGGAAGGAATTAAAGGTAGCTACTGTGTTGCCCACAAAATACATTTATTTATGTGTTAGTTTTCTTAACTCTGAGGTTTTTTTGTTTTTTTTTGTCTTGCAGCACACAACGCAGTGGTCACCTCCGCCATATTTGCCCCCCATCCAGATCTTATTGTTCCTCAAGAAACACTCGCAGAGAAACCAGAAGCGGACCGCAAGAGCCTGGACTCCACCGACTCCGAGACGATACCATCAGGTCCGTTTCGTCCCGTATCTGATTTTCTCAAAGCGAGGAATTGCATTTCAGTGCTGCTTATTGTTGCTTTCTTTTTCCAGGAGCACTGAAAACCGATCACACGGAGGTTCTGCTCTCTGCTGACTTCACAGGAGCAATTAAAGTTTTTATCAACGTCAAAAAGTACTGAGCATTCCGCAAGCAGGCCTGTTCAGCAGAGATTAGTCCTAAAGACGGACGACGACAGAGAGACTGTACAAAGTGGGCAAGGTGGGGGTTCCTTGTCTTATTTCTTTTTTTTATCTTTCGTACCAGGTAACTGTGAACGGTTTGGCATCTAGAGATCCAGAAAAGTTGTCTGAGCAGAAACTAACTTGGCTCAAACGTGTAAGTTTATAACTGTGGCCAAGAATTACTGTAGAGAACATAAAAATCTATTTTCAATAGCTATGAGCACCTTCCTTGTTTTCTTGGTTTTCAGGTGAAATGTCAAGTTGGATTAAAACGACAAATTCCTGTAAGTTTGCTATTAGAATGTTATTTCAATGTGTTTGACGTTACTAATGATTAAAATTGGGTGTCCTAAATGTTTCAGAAAAACAGATTACTTTTGATAAATCCCCTGGTCGACAGAAGCACATTTCATGATACTGTAAACCTACAGCTTTTGTAAACAAAATGATGGAATTTCCTCAATAAAAAAATCTGCACAAACGCAAATTCTCTCTGGCAATCTTTTTCAAAAACCCTGTCGAGTTCAGGAAACGTCTTCCACAGAAACATTCGTCACCAACGGTGATTTATTTAGTGTTGGCGCTTTGCAGCAACATGTCATTTTAAAAACAAAATATATCTAAGTAGGTACAGTGGTGAAACTTCACAATAGAAAAAGGTGCTGAGTCTGGTGTGGGTTGTTGAAGGTGGAGCCAAGAGAAGAGACTGATGTCAGAGTCCTGAATCTGGTTAGTGTTTGCTCTTCTTTGCCTTCTTGTGGGAGCGGTGTGGAGACCGCGACTTGGATTTGCTGACCTTCTGGTCTGGAGATGGCGATCGGGAACGTTTGGACCATTTAGGAGACTTTGTTCTGCAAAATGAGCACAGAATAAATGATCTTGAGCTCATCTATACGGAATAAGAGCTTTTTTTCTTTAAATTTATATGTTACCTTGATGGAGAGATGCTCCTTGATTTCCTCAGTTTTTCTCCAAGTTTACTGCTCAGCCTTCTGTCTCCGTCCTCATTTTTTTTGCTCCTCTCTTTGTGTCTCCTTTCTTCCCTCTGCCCGTCTTTAGACTTCGACCTCTCAGTCTTTTCTTCATCTTTGTGAAACTCCTAGAGGCGGTAGTGTAAACATTTTAACTGATTCAACCTCAAAGATCTCTAACTTCGTTTGCAGATTCTTCACAAAATACGCCATTTTATTAGCAGACAATTTGAATAAAAGTTGAACTACTACACAAAATACCCAAGAATACAATGAAATTGGTGGTTGTATAAGTATTTTAGCACTGTATTTCCACGTAGCGCGGGAGAAAAAGGGTGTAGGTTCATGTTTCATCCAGTAGATGACGCACATAACTTAAAATCTGATAGTGTAATAAGCTAATCATAACTTCTTCCTATTGAAGAACACTTTGATTTGGTTTCTTATGGTAAATTATACAAGGTATGATGATGGCGATAACAACTTAAACATGTTCTTATGAAATAATTTATACTAAGAGGATCTGCTGACCTTCTGCAGCAGCTTCTTTCTGTAGTTCTCCACTTGTTGCTGTATGCTCATCCCAGACTTCTTCTGCCTCTTTCCAGATTCCAACTCATCTTGGAGTTTCATAACCTTTACCTGTTTCAGAAACATTGGGTCAGTTTTACCGTTTAAATACAATCCTATTTGATACAAAACTTTATCAAAAACATGTTGTATGCATCTCTCCAAACAAGTATTTGTTTCTTTCGTGAATAGAAAATTGGACACTTTTATTAAAAGTAATTTGTGTACAATGACTGAAACTGAGATCATATCTAGGCCAGTTTATGATAAATAATGGAGCAAACACTTACTTCTACCTCCCTCAGCCTTTTTCTTTTACTCTCAGACATATGAGGGAAAACTGCCCCCTCATAGTTGGGCGACCTGCAGGAATCGGCACTGCTGTCACTCTCTGAGTCCTCGTCTTCATCCTGAGAGTTGCAGCTGGAGCCAGATAAAGGAGTTACTAAAGCTTTTCTTTCCTTTCAGGTAAATTAAATGCTTTTGATGATACTCAGCCTTACCTAATATGAACTTTCTTTTCATCATTCTTCTCCCCTAAAGCATCCCACTTGGAGTCAGTTTGGACTGAAAGAAAAGAAGCAGAACCACTCAGGGTCAAATCAGTCACAGGAACGTCCAGCTACGTCTTACCAGTATCACCGATCTTCTCCCATTTAGACAAAGGCACTCTGGAGAGCGGAAGGTTGCTTTCATCCACTGAGGACAAAACAAACCTCAATAAGCAGCAGATAAAGTAACAATTCTTATGTTATAGAGAGTTGTATAGACATGAAACGGTGGACTTACAGGGAACTCCATCAATGTCATCAATAGGAGCGTTTAGGGGTACGCCATCGATGTCATCAACGGGGACTCCGTCCAGGGGGTCCCAGCCCATGGGGCAGCCGTCTATGTCGTCCACTGGAGTTTTCCCCATCGGGAGCCTGTCTATAAGCTTTTTGTCCAACGGTGCACCGTCAATCTCTCCCGATGCCTCCTCCAAAAAGACAAACGCATAAAACTCACTTTGTCTAATTGTATTCGTCAACATCTTTGGCTGATGAGGTGACACAAAGCAGCAGTCGCCTCTGCAGCGAGGAGATAAGCTCACCTCCGGCGTCTCCGTCTCCTCCTCTCCTGCTTTGGCGAAGCCCAAAAAGATGTTCTGAAGCTGGATTAGATAAGGCTGGGGATATATGGCCCAGTCTTCCCATGCTCTAAAACAATTCATGGCCTTTTGCTGTGGAGACAAGGACGTTAAAATGTTTCAGCTTTTTCCCTTCTCTTCTATTTTGGCTGAAGCAAATGATTTATGTTACCTTAAACTGCTCAGCCTGCAGTCTGGCTTGAATGTTTTTATGTGCTGCATGTAGATGCTCAAATATCTGTGGTAGCTTGCTTTCAAAACTGCAGAGAATTATTTTAAAACCCATTAGATTTACCACAAATAAAGACATGGATGTTCTAAAAGTGAATTCAAAGACAGTCTCTTACTATTTCCGATAATATGACGCCCCGGCTACTTTGGCGCACGAGTTGTGCAAGATGTCCGACACGAGATATAATCTAGAAATCTGTGGGGATTGACATAATGAAAATATGTGAGCGCATATTTTACAGCAGACAGGAAGGAGATACAGTTGTGTAAAAGTTTGAAGCAGGGTTAGGATATAAAACAATATCATAAACTGCATATTATGCACTTCCAGACCAGCAAAGAGACACGGTTGCCCTTATTCCAACAAAATAAACATTTTCTACAGCAAAAAAGAAGGTCAATTTGTAAATCAGTTCTACAGTTTTCACTTTGGGGGTGAAAAAAAAAACATTAACTAGAAGGACGCTCACAGAATCCTTTAAGTCATGAAAGACAACAAATAGGTAGCCTCCTATAGGAAAAGAGTGAAGTGTTTTCTGAATAATAATGTGGCTCCTGTTGAGAGAATCAATCAGTAGCAGCTGACAGGATGTTTCCATTTCATAGTTATGCTCCAATCTAGCATCGATCTACACCGTGTTCCAAATTATTATGTAAGTGATATTTTCTCAGATTTTCTTAAATGGCCAATGCAAATGATGGTCAGTATAATTTTCAAGTCATGACCTATTACAGTATAAATCAAATTTTACTGAACATAGCTCCCCAGGAGAACATTATTTTTTTTCAAAAATAAAAAACTCTAAATGCACTGTTCCAAATCATTATGCACAGCAGACTTTCTAAACATTTTATGGATTATAAAGAACTGCAAACGGTCATTCTTTGAATGTGCAGCATTAAGTTTGTACTAAAATCAAAAGCTGTTTCAATCAAAAACATCTTAACAGACAGAGTTACATGTTAACATTGGACCCCTTCTTTAATATCACCTGCACAATTGCTCTCTGAAATTAATTATAGTGATTCAAAGTGCCCTGGCACACAATACCATCTATAAATTTAATAGCACAACAACAAATTTTATCTTTATGACACTTAAATCCATTTTGCATAATAATTTGGAACATGGTGTATAATGTACTTTCTGCCTCTCTGCATAAAATACCAACTGAACTTAATCGCTGCTTATGTCTGTAACATGATAAATGTACAAGAGAATACTGTAAAACTGCAGAACTCGCCTTCTTCTGAAGGGGAACTTGAAGCGAACAAAAGGACTCTGAAATGTGTCCCACGACTTCCTCTGCTGCATCTGCCCGGTCCAGACAGAACAACATGGCGCTGGCGATATCCTCCCTGCTGGGAGTCAGCTCTTCCACAAGAGTCTCCAGTCTCTGTCGGTGCCTGGAGCGGGTGGGAACATCAAACATTCAGTTCGGATCGAGTCGGAAGCCGATGTGCGTCCCAGATTCAGACTTACTCAGCTCTGAGCTGGCCCTTCTTCACCTCCTCCTCAGGAGGAGAGGCCTCCTCGACCGCAGCTCCCTCATCACTCCTCTCGGTGTAGCTGTTGAGGATGGGGGGTCGCCATAAGGAGCCTCCTCTGAACAGCCGAAACTCTGCTGTCCTCCACTTTGTAGGGGACTCGCCCTGTGGGACACGAGATGAGATGTTAAATCCACACAAGTGATTTCATATAAAACCAAATACTTCTAAAGACGTTTCAGTCACGCAAACTCACCTGGAGGATAGAGAACAGTTTCCAACGGTAATACACATGATCCTGGCTTTTGTTGTCAAAAAGAAACCTGAGGAAAAGAAGAATTCAAAAATAAACCTTGAGTTGTTTTATTTTTGTTCTAATGGAACGATTATGTAACAGTTTAGCATAGCTACCTGTAATCTGGGTTGTTTTTTTCTTTGTTCATTATCATGGCTTCAAATAGCGGGCCTTCACGCACCACAAACTCTACCATCCTGTGAATAAGGAATAACAGATTCCTGTGGGGAGAAATAGCTGTATGAGTAAGAATACACACTAAATCCAGAGTCAAACACAACATAAAGACACCAATCACCTCCTTACTAAACTATAGGCCAATGAAAACTGCCATACTGTATTATTTCAGCTATGATTTAGGCTTAAAAAACTTTAGAAACTGTTCTTGACTTCAAACATTTATCCCCACATTATTATTGGGAACGTTAATAGCAGGAACCCCTGATAAAAATGTGTAAAACCCTGTTTACTTTATAATAATAATACTAAAAAAAAAAAAAATCAATCTAACCTTCAGAATCAATACATTTGTTGAGTGAGGACAAAAAATATTCCCAGCAAATTTTTGAACAAAATCGTCATTCCTAACAACTCCTATAAAATAAAATTAAATAAAGCAAACTTTAATGTTGAAAAACTGCATGGCATCATGAAATGCCAAAAATTAGATACTGGAAAACTAAGAACGGGTCACGATTGGATCTTTACAAACTATAACAATATAAAAAAAATCCAAGCTTAACCTACGAAATAAATGTATTTAATTTAACATTTATTTTAACAGTCCGATTTTCCTACATTTTACTGTGTGAGATTATACTACTTATATGAAGGCTTCATCAGGAGTGAAGGTTTTTGTGGAGAATACTAATTTAAACCTTAGCAGATTCTAATTGCAGGGATGGCTACATTTTGATATTTCAATGAAATAACAGTCAGCTCTTTAACAAAGTTGTACGATCGCAATGATCAAATATAAAACTATTAAATATAGAAGCAATTCAAAGGTAAAATATTCTGAGTAGCTCCTGCAAATTGTTGGAGCCCAATCACTAAACCAAAGTTAGATTGGTATCATCTACACCTACTTGAGCAATTTACAGAACTGTTCTAGAAAGCTAGTGCTAAATGCTAATTACATCCTGACTGGGTTAGCATTGAAGCTGTCTGCCTTCCAGCTGTATCGGTCTGCAGTGTCTCAGCCAGCCCATGCGAACCCCTGACCCTTAAAGAGTATTTCTGCACGTTTACTAACTCCCACTCTCTATGTGACTTACTATGTGTGATTGCAAAGTGCAATAAATGCAGTTTCTAATGAATATGCATGGTTACAAGATGACTGCGCCTCAGCCTCTGTCCTATGACACTAATGCTATGACAGCTGGTCAGTCGTAGGAAGAAGAGTGTGTGTACCTTTCGGTTGGGATAACCACTTTGACTACGGCTTCGGACAGAGTCTGTTTGTGAAGTCAAACCAAATAGTGAAGATATTAAAAAGTGAGTACCTGTACAGATGAAACACTGCAGGATACATACAGCATAGAAAACAACGGAGGCATTCATGATCAGACAACTGGGGAAGGATGGTAAAAACTTCAACATGTAGGGGGGGGGAAAACTGTTATGGAACCCAAAACTAAAAGCTTCAGTTATTGATGTGCACCCAAAGAGGGCATCAGAAATTTAATACGATCCTGCATCCTGTAAAACTGCAATGCAGGAACAGTTGAGCAAGTAATAGAATGGGGTTTTTTTTATCACTTAACAATAATTCATTATCAATTTTGTCGATCTTGGATCAGCTGCCAGGTAATATTTGAAACAACTTGACTGAAATGATGATAAAGGACAAATTTTCAACCTCCATGCATTCTGCAGAAGAGATCTACGAACAAATTTTCACCCTTTATTTTCACACTCATCTACAAAACCTTGCTAAAGTATTCAGACATCTTAAACCTTCACACATTTAGTCAGTTATGACCACAAATTAGTATTTTACTGAGTTTAAATCGAAGCTAAAACTCGCCTGTTTGGAGTTACCTCTGATGAAAAATAACTGGAACATTTATCAGCATATTTGATGTTAATTATTCTTGATTCTGATTACGGCGTTTGACAAAATGAAATGTTTATTGCTTGTTTCAGAATTGATTACTGTATTATGTTTTTTATATTTCATGTAAAGCACTTTAATTGCCTTGTTGCAGAAATGTGTTACACAAATAAATCTGACTTGTAGGGATTTTAATATTAAAATCAACAGTAAGTAATTCAAGAACTGTGAAAGGTTCATAAATAAAAATGTGACAGGCTGTTTCCACTGACCACAAAAATGCGTAAATTGGAATTACAAAAATAAATTTGCTTAATGGAAGCACGCCAATTTTGAAAAAAAGCTCAGATTTTTTGCTAAATAATTTTCCCCACTGTCTTATAAGCCTGGAAGGCCATCTGGCTTTACTTGTGCCCTCACCAGGCTTAGCATCGTTTATTTATTTATGATTTTAAAAAAATGTTTTTAAGACTTTATAGTTCATGTTCAGGTATTAATCTTACAAAAACACATAATTATCAAGCCATATTTTCAAATTTTGTGCAATTTAATATCAGTATAAATCCAGCTGATCTACGAAGGCCTCAGAGGTTTTGTTAAAGAACATGAGAGGAAAAAAATGGAGGAAGTCGTGGAGATTAAAGCGCCGTCTCTGTCGTTTACAGACAGGGATGCAAACATTTCTAAGCTTGTGGCCAGATGTAACAAAATGTGAAAAGGTTCAAAGAGTGTGAATGCTTTCCTCAGGTCACCATTCCTAATTCTAAACATTATCTTCATCAACGCATTTTCAGCTTGACACCATCAGCCAGACGAGGAGGCTTTACCTTGTCCAGCTCTGCTTTGGACGAGCCAAGCGGCTTTGTGAAGTCGTTGCGGAAGCGATCCCTGGGCTGAGCGTTGAAAGGGAGACCAGATGGGGGAGGAGGTGCCACCCTCACCCCAGCTGGTGTGTACAGAGGCTGAGGTGGGATACGGGCTGGTTTGCCCCATCCGAGCTTCATTTCAAAGCCCATAATCACTTTACCTGTGGTTCCAAACACATTGCTGTCAGAGATTAACAAAATGATGGTAGTTCAATAAATTGGGACCAAGTTCGAAGGTCCACTTCACCGTCTAGAGCAGCCATGGCTCTCTCTGCATCTTTCCGAGTCATGAAAGCCACAAAGGCTCTGTTTGAAGTCCTGCAGCGCTCCTCGTCCGTTCGGGGCCACATGATTTTCACGCTGGCCAAGGGGCCATATTTACAAAACTCTCTGCAGAGTAGGTCTTCGTTCATCTGAGCAGAAAAAAAACAGAGGTGAGAGATGCACATGTATAAGCATTAAATCCAATAAAACTGAGTGTACTCCCGCTACCTTGGGGCTAATGCAGTTAATATAGAGGTTAGTGGTGATCGGGGCCGTCAGGTCGTCGTACAGCACTGTGGGGCAGAACAGAGGGGCATTTAATAACAACTGTTCCTACATGTTTCTCATATAACATTCCCAGACTCAACTTTTTACAGTCTTCTGTCCTTTACGTTCATTTAAAATATAAATAATTAAAAGTTCAGTGACTTCACGACCGCCATTTCTACAATGGGTCTTCCACATAGACTGCAAAATAAGAAACTGACATGACAGGACGGGACGAAGGAAAGAAAGCAAGCAAGAAAGTCATTGAAAGAAAGAGACAAACTAAAGAGAGGATATTAAAAAAAAAAGAGATATTAAACGAGAAAGGAATGAAAGAAGGAAGCAAGATGGTACAGAAAGAAGCAAGAAATGAAAAACACAAAAAATGAAGGGCCCAAATAAGAAAAGAACAAAAGACAGACAGACGCAAGGCCTAGGAGAAGAGGAAGAAATGGAGGATGAAGGAAAAAATAAAAGACACAAAAAAGGAAGGCAGGATGGAGGGATGAGGAAGGAAGTATTGAAGGATGGACAAAAATAAATAGAGGAAGAAACAAAAGAAGGACACGAACAAGGAATAAGTAAGATAGAACAAGAAAAATGTCAAACTTAAGAAAAAGGGGACAAAATTTAAACAATAGGATAAAGAATGAATAAAATCAAAGATTTTTCTCATTCTTATATTTAATCAAACCTAAAAAAAAATTAAAAAAAAACCTCACTTGATCGTCCCGATAATGGAACGTCCAGATCTCCGTATCCGCCTCCTTCTCCAGCCTCAGAGTCATTTCTCTTCCTTTTATGCCTTTCCTCACGTTCCTCCTGTATGCTGAAAATTTTCAATGCAAAATAACGAGCTTGTGTGTGCAGAACATATTCATATGACATTTAAGCGTAAAGCTGGAAAAAATGTGTCAGACTTACAGCTTAAGTTCCTCTTTAAAAAGTTCGAGATTGCTCTTCTTCTTTTCTTCTGTCTTCTTTTTGAAAGCCTATTCATGAAACAGGCAGCGAACACAGCGTTTAGTGCTACACTTTCTGAAGATTTGAAAATTAATTGAAACTATGACACAGCAAAGATGCAAAGAGTACAAACGTACAGACTTTTTGCTGTCAGACGAGGACGTTGGTGAGGCATGTTGAGACACAGGGACAAACTTTGTGGAGGGTCGGTACAGCTTACTTTTCTTGATCTCTGCTTCTTCCTCCTCTGCAGAAAGTATAACACACCAAAAACCAACTTTTATATTCTTAGTCAAAACACATGTAGGTACAAATGGCAGTAACATGACGCAGTCCTACATTGTCAGTTCTAAGTAACCAGAAGATTAAACTTTAGATCCTACACAGTTTAGGACTTAACACTTCCATTACAGGTCCTTATTATTTAACAGAAACAATGAACAAGACCATTACACCAGACACTGAAAAGAAGGAAGTATCATCTGAAGACTCCAATCAGAGGTCAAACATCCCTGAAAGGTCCATACTCGCCTTTAGTCGCATTTACAATTCCCCCACGTACAAAAGTCTTCACTTTGCTTTTTTCACTGGTTTCAAAAGATGCAACAAATTCTTCAAAAACTTCAGCAGCTTTCTCTTCCTCCTGCAGCATCACACAGACAGATAAAAACACAAACTTATGTCTAATTTACCTCTTCTTACAGTTTCCAAAGAAGCAAAGCTTAACCGTAACCAATTATTAGTCTGCAACTAATTCACATGGGCATGACTGTTATTTTTAAATAAAACACATTAAGAGACAGTACAAATGCTAATGCAAGCACACCTTTTTCTTTAGCTCTACTTTCTCTTTCTTTGTGATCGGTTTGATGGAGGCGGCTGGTTTTCTTTTTCTGTCCGCCATGCTTAACCTGCAAGACATAAATAAAACTGAAACATAGAGCAAAAAACAACCAGCAGTAAAATATTGATGAAATATTCCAGCAATCACATGGGCTGCTCACAGGTTTTATTGTATACACTTATGTCTGTATTCAACACTGCTAAAACACACTGACCCTCCTCCAATCAGGTGCTAAGCACTGCTAGCCAACTGGCTGAAAGAAGGTTAATATACTTTAAGAAGAAAAAAAAAAATTTTTTTCAGTCATGAAAGACAAAAGGTTATTGTGTTGGAAATTAAATCAGTGTGACCCATCCCTCTTATTAATTTAACACTGTTTGAAACTACAGTTAGAAAGCTACAAGTGGCTTTTAAGTTAAGGGGACAACTGGAGGTTGACTACATGAGCAGATAACTTAACTACTTAACCTGATATCAGCTTGTTGTACGTGTATAATCTTAGAAAATACATTATAAACGTTTGGAAGCTAAAAGTGAAATTTTCAGTCAGTAGTTATTGTTAGTCATTTGGATGAAGTCAATATATAATATTATTGACAATATTATGTTGTAAAAATCAATGTTTTGAGGGGCTTTTTAGCAAATGGAGCAATTGTTACATTCCTGTTTAAGAAATTAGATCTATTCCACATTTGTATTTTCTTTTTTGGTGTAAATACAGCAATACTGTGAAACTGCGGTATTTTTGCCCAAGGTTAACATACTAAGATAATCTTATACTGGCCCATGCACAGCCTATCTCAGTTTAGATCTGTTACTAAATCTCAACATAGACCACAACATGATTTTGGTGAAGCAAAGGTAGAAGACAGGCAGCACCAGACCTTTTAAGAACACAATCAAATGAAACTTTGTGCCAAAATTACCAAGAAGAAAACAATGTGAATATTTTTGGAAAAGTCCTCCCTCTTAAAAACAAAACAAGAAGTGCCTGATTTGTTTTATTCTACAGAATATAGGACATACAGAGAAACAATGCGTTGCAGTTTTTTTTTTTTTTTTTTTGAAAGAGGTAATAGTTTCAAATAAATCAAACTTTTTTTGTTTGTCTTCTGCAGATTCATGGAGAAACTAGCTGATCTGATCTCTGACCATTTGAATGATATATCTCTAATTATATGTATCGATAGCAATACTCAGGATGTGAATATAAATCAGTTTAGTGCCGCTTTGTCTGGGTCAGGGTATAATAATGCATCTTAAAATTAATGGATGAACTTCTATGAGATCCTAAAACAATTATATAATGTACACATTATAAGATGCATTCAAAGCCCAAATACGTTCGCTGCTAACTGAAAACATCCGGTATATAACAAATTACAGGAGAGCTTTTAAAAACAAACCTTTTCACTTAATATAGATTGTTTTAAAATTCATAAAGCATACATATCATAACTGAGTACATTTCCAGCGAAACATAAGTATTTTAGACAATTTCTATAAAAAATAAACAGTTTTAATCGGCCTGGTCAGCTTGAAAGCCATCATTTCACTAAGCTAATGTTTAGCTTAGCCACCAGTTCTTTGACTCTGCTGAAATATGAAGCTAACCGCAGCTTTTCACGACTAATGCTGCACTGAATGTACATTTTTCAATCAGATACCACAGTTGCCTTAACACAAACATGCAGTGGTGCTAATCGTTTCCATCTTCTAACTAGGGGTTGTCCTACAGACACAAACATCCCTGCTTGCTAGCTAACATTCAACCGTCCCCCTGCTGTAACGCCACAACGCTCCAACTAACCATTCAGGAAAAACACTCAGCATGCACACAGAGTCATACCTCAGCCAGAAACTCTGCGACTCTTTTCCTAATGCTCCACCATTTTGGTTATGACATATGTTTGCTTTTTGTTGGGGATTTTTGCTGCCACAGCCAGATACTCAGATGCAAGAAGATACCGGAGTGTAGCTCCTCAGTGGGGGCAGGACGCCTGCTCAGTCTGAACGGCAGTGACGGCTCACTGCTAACCAGGAGAGATTGCTGTAAAAAATGACTGTATACATTCATCTGTTTAAATGTACATCTTATTTTGACCAGACCTGAAACACTTCAATTCAATCGTACTCTGAAGACTTTTGATCTTAAAGTTAAAATGCGCCTTCTCTATAGAAGCAATAGTAAATTAACAAACTTCAGCTAGGCTTTCACAAATACTAAAATTACTTTTAAATCTCTGGAAATATATAATAGAAATAATTATTGGTATCAGCAACGGTATCAATCGATGTTTGTCATTTTTTTTTACCATATCTGATAAGTATATCTGATCCGATATGAACAACTGATGTTTATATCGATCTTGTTGCCATAAACAAGATCGATATCTTTTCTGCTTAACTGAAACAGAAAAGCAATGGTGTCAGAAGTGCAGGCAAATATAAATACTAATACTGATAAATGCTGGCATAGCAGCAGTATTAATATTGGATATTGATATCGGCCCAAATTTTTACATCAGTGCAATAATTACTTTTCTGTAGCTTAGAAAATTAACATGTGACAATAATAGCCCCCTTTTTAAGTGCATGGACAAAAATACACAAAAATCAGAATTTATAGAATGCATAAAAATAGCAAACAGCAAGGGGCGCGGTGGTGGCACAGGGGTCAAGCGGGTGACCCTTTGCTAAATATCTACCCCACCTCTCACCACCCACTTTCAGATAAACTCCAGGAGAGGCAAAAATAATCCTAAAAAATTAATAAAAAGCAGCAGTCTCACAAAATCACAAAAATATGCGCATACTCTTTAGTTTCCATCTTCGTTCTCCTCAGTTAATTTAATAGATTATCTCTCATTTTCTCAACATTCTTATAATTCCTGTGTCCATGTGGCGTAAAGAGTACACTTGCCTTTTGTAAACATTCACTGCAGTGCAACCCTCTATTTGTCTCTTAAGCTCCAACTTTGTAAAGTAGAATAAGTTTTGGCAGCACATGGAAGCACATTAAAATATGTAAAGCCATCAACCTTTCCACCGCCTGCAAGATTAAGTAGCAAAGAAAATAATCAATTGTCTTCTCTATTTTCTAATCAAATGAGGAAATTCTCAAAAGTTTGTTAGAAGACATTAAACAAACAACATGATGAAGACCAGAGGACACAACAGACCAAGTTTGGAGAAGTTTAAAGCAAGCAGGGTTCGGTCAAAAAACATTATTCAAAGCTTTGAACGTCTCAAAGGACTCTTTTCAATTCGTCATCCAAAAAAGGAAAGAAGATGGCAGATTTGCAAACCTCCTGCACCGGCAAGCCAGGGAAGAATAATTAGTTGTGAGCTAAATACAAAGAAACACAGCCAGATTTTTAATTGTTAAAAAAAATAAATCTCCTTTTCAACTTCACAAGACAGAATATTTGTTGTTGATCTGTGAGATAAAATGGAAATAAACTTGTGGTTTTGGTTGTAATATGGTTAAAGTAAAAGTACAGCTTAATGTAATTTTGTTTTATCTAGAGGGATAAGACGCATCTTGGCAGAGAATTATTTTTAAATGTTGTTTTGAAACAGGACGTAACATGATCACCCACTGTCGTCAAAGTAGAGGGGAAAATGTGACTGATTCCTGCCTCCTGCAGTGCTCTGCTTCTTCTAAAACCAGGCGGCAAAAAGGGGGTTAAAGCCTAAAATGGCTCCCATACCCCCCTCCTTTCCTCTTCATCCTCATCATCACCAGCAGCAACAGCAGCAGCATCATCATCACCTCCGAAGCCCATCCCCTAGCGTCGGTCCGGGGAACGCACCCTGCATGCGCATGGGCGGAGAAAGTGCCGCTGTGCGCTCGTATTATTCTACGAGGAGTAATTTCTCCTTTTTTTTTACGAAAATGGCGTCTGGTCAGGGAGGTGTAGGAGCTGTCACTGCTCTACAAAACCATGACTGCCCTAGCGGACCCCACTGGAGCCCGGCTGTCAACCAGTACCACCATCAGCAGCAGCAGCACCAGCAGCAGCAGCAGCACCACACTGCCCGCAGCCTGGACCGGGCTCTGGAAGATGCCGTGAGCTCAGGGATCCTGAACCTGAGCGGCAGGAAGCTGAGGGAGTACCCGGGGATTAACTACGACCTGACCGATACGACACAAGCAGGTGAGTCGCTGTTCTGGAGCCTGCAGATCCAAATCAGAGCGGTGGGAGGGTCATATGAACGCAGCATGCTCGCTTTGTGCGTGGATTTCTGCTCTTTTTTTATTCCTGGATAGGGGCGCAGCCTCTAAATGGGGGAAGCTGGACTGACTTGTGTTAAACCTTAACATCCTCGTTGTATTTACCGTCCAGTGGATCATATATCCCACATCTACGCTCCTCCGCAGACTCTCTTGAGTCCCTTTTTTCCCCCGACGCCAGTAGCTTTCATTATTATATCTCCCCTGGAGACATGAATGAGACGGCAGGCGCACCCAACAAGCAGGCGCTGTGCAGCCCTTTGGACTGAGGGCTCAGTTCATTTTGCACCAGGAAGCAAATTATGAATGAACCAAGTTACACATTCCTTGCACTCTTCCTATCCTTTGTGCGGTGCATGTGGCACGCACTGAGAGTACTTCTTCGTTTTGGGCAGACAAAAGATGAAGGGTACCCAGAGCCTCACCCCCTGGCTGCCTGCGTGCCTGTGCTGATATAGATCCATAAATTTTAGAATGTGCCAAACAGAAAGAGGGGAGCTGGTCTGTCTTTATATTTTCTCTAGGCTTGTTTATTAATGGTTTCTGCCTGAAAGGTGACCTTATGCTGCAGTCAGGTCAGTCAGTAGGTCAGTCACGTTCTCTTAATGCTGTGTTAGTAGAGCCATACCATACATACTAAGTTTTACTTGACATTCAGGGTTTGCACTGGGCTTCTATACTGCTCCACATGTGAGCCTGGCAGGAATGAGATTCTCAAGGTAGGATAACCTTGAGTAAAAATACCTAGATTTTATGGTATTTAGTCAAAGATTAACAACAATTTGCATAACATAATCTAATATGTTTGGTTTTCAAACAAAAAAGCTGAACTTATTCCTAATTATGTTATCTGTAAGTAGAGATAGGCCAATAGGAATTGGATAATTTTTGTCTTATTGATTGATTCATTGACTCTTTTCAGTTGGTAATAACATTTGCATTATAGAAATTAAGTTTAAAAGTATTGACATAAACAAAAAGCCTGGAAAGTGTAGGATAAAATGCATGGTTTCTTATTATTATGCCAAACACAAATACTTTAATATCATTATGATCACCTCTGCTCAAACACAGAAAAAAAATCTTACTCATTAAAAAAGCAAAAATTAAGAACATGAGTATAATCTTCATGAAAATGTTTGTTACAAAACATTGTCAGTCTTTATCCTTGTTATCCAGAAGACGCTGATTCTCACAGTGAAGGTCTCGTCCTCTGATGTGTCCACCTGCCATATGGCGGCACTTTATCATCAGCAGCTTATTCCTCTGATGAGCCCCTGGCCTGCGTTACACCCCTCAGCCCCAGGGAGTTTGTCGAAGCAGGTTTCTTTTTAATGAAACTGACACATCTGAAGTCAAAAGAAGGACCAGAAGCTGTATAAAAAATAATGAGCTTCTGATGAGAGCAGGAATACTAGTTTAAAGATTTAGTTAAATGTCCCTTTTTATTCATGGCCACTTAATTTTCTGCTCCACCTGACTTGATTAACTTTTCCTCATTCCTCATTGGCACAAGAAGAGAGAATAAAGTGACTTTCAAAGGTCTGCATTTTGTCTAAAGCGCGGGGTGTTTTGTTCATCAAGCTGCTGTAACAATGAGCTCATGTCGATCTAAATCCAGACTTATGATTGTCATCTGTTATCTCCAGAGCATGACATATTCCAGATATGAAAATCAGAGATATAAACAGACGCTTTCCTGCCTGTAAAGCCTCTGCTTTTCATAGAGACTAATCCAGCGACCGAGAAAACTGCTGTGTCTTCACTTTCATTTCATGTCGGCGTGTCGGTACTCTGAATAAAGGGTTGTGCTAGAGGGAAGTCACACTTTCACTTGCACAAAGACATCAACACCGCCCTGTACGTCAGCAACAAAAGGCGTTACATGCCTGCATTTCAGACTAACTGATGGAAGAAACTCATTTACATCTAATCTGAGAGAAATGATCACTTTAATTTTCTTTTCATCTTCAAACACACACATTGCTCTTAAAAATGAATTGCTTTAACTTCAGGTCCTCTTACAACTGTAATATGTCTGTTTAATCTTAACTCTATAATGAAGTGTTTTGTTTTACTTTAATACATGGCTGCTCCAGAATCCAGGAACAGGTGACCTCCATAGATCAGCCTCTCAGCTGGAGCAGAGAGGCTATCTAACACATGAGTGCCTGTTTGCTGTGCGCTACTAGCACTTTGTTGCCACTCAGTTTGTTTTCCCATGAGAAAAAGCAGCAGCTCTCTGTGACGCTGCCCTCAGCTTGTGCTGTGGTGCAGGACAGCAACACACCAAACAGGCCAGACACTCAGGTTAACAGAACAAGCTCACACTGACTTGATGCAGCATCATGACGAATCATAATTGTCACTGCATGTACAATATTGGTATGAAGAAGAGTGGAAAAAATGAAGAGACCACTGCTCTGAACCCAGTTGAAAACCTCCTGGTTATTCCACCAAATGTTGATTTCTGAACTGAGTTAAAACATTAGTATTGTTGTTTCTAAATGAATATAAACTTGTTTTCTTTGCATTATTTGAGGTCTGAAAGCACTGTGTCTTTTTTTGTTATTTTGACCATTTCTCATTTTCTGCAAATAAAAACTAAATTTTTGCTTGGAATTTCACAGACATGCTCTCATTAGATACTCTAATTTTACTCAAACATTTACCTATAAAGAGTGAAATCAGAGAAACTGATAATTTTAAGTGGTCTCTTAATTTTTTCCTGAGCTGTGTTTGGTTGGATGGCCTTTGATACCCAGATGCTAAAGGTTACAAAGAGTTTTGTGAGCTTATACAACCACCTAGCACAAGGAGTGTTGGGGAGTTTGTTGGATAGAGAGCATCTGTAAACATAAATTTTCAAGCCTTTACCACATATTGCAGCACATAAATATGTTTTGATATAAACCCTCTCATTATGGTTGTAAGACTTTAAGTCTTTTGTTTCTAACAAGTTTTCTTTCACTATTGCCCGTACTTGGCTTCATCCAACTTCCCACCAACTTTGATCAAATTTGTGTTGTGCACATCTGATAACTACAAAGGAAACAGACTGACTGCACAATTATACACCATTTTGTGTTGCTCTATCACATGAAACCCCAATAAAAACATTAAAGTTGGTGATTGTGACACAACAAAATGCAAAAAGCACTTTTGCCCGACTGAGGGAGAGAGAGGTGCATAATAGGGTTTACATTCAACTTTATAGCTAAGTGTAGAACAACTGCCAAGAAGTACATTATTAAATACACAGTATATAACTAAAAATGGCTCATGATAGAGATTGTTGTTTGCACACTTTATTTGAAGGAGTGTGCATAAGACTGGCATAATACTGTCAAAAACATGACATAACATCTGTCATGAACATGAAGGAGTCTTCATGAATGTCTCTGATGTCATGAAGTCATTTGGTAAATAATGACACTTTTAATGGACATTTTATGGAAGTTTTAGTACAACTTTGCATTAAAAGTGTCATTATTTACACAGTAACACTTCATGACAACAGTCATAAACATTCATGAAGACTCCTTCATGTTCATAACAGGTGATATGTCATGTTAATGACAGCGTCATATCAGTCTTGTGTAAATAAAGTGTTACTGTAGTTTGTAAACAAAATCCTTCTACATTTAGAAAAATTATCTTATACCAATACTGAAATGAATGGGAATGAATTAATTTTAATCATCAAATGAGGGAGTTTGCTTCAGGGGTTTCACAGCTACAACACCAACAGCAACAACATGTGTGTTGAAACAGATGTGCTTAGCTTATGTACCTTTAATTAGTGTGGAGTGAACAGAGTAAATCTCACAATGTGTCGTCACCACATTCCTGGGATCTTGGAATCTTGAAGGGTGATCTCTGCACAAGGTCAAATTCCTTAATTTAATAATCAACCCATGCAAACACTGAGAGGGCCTCTTATCTGAAAGCAAAAGAATAAAAAAGGCCAAGCCGTTCCACAGGGCTCCGTGAGACCTGGCTGCTAAAAACACAACAGGATACAACCAAGGGTTTAGTTTCCAGAACTCATTCTGAGAGTTATAACTTCAGGTACTGTTTTTGTATTCAGAACTGAACTTATCTTAGAAATTTAAGCAATTATTCTTTTTTTTAGGCATAGATAGTAAATGGTTCAGTTGAGTTTTTTATTCTAAATAAAAAAAAAATCACGTTTTGTATTTGCGATGTGTGTCTGCCGCCTCTCGCCCACTGACCATGAGCTGCCAAGTTAGTTTTTTTTGTACTGATGGACACGCAAACATCAAAATTTAAGCACATTCCATTGGTCTTCAGATGAGCGTGCTCCTTTAGTCAGCAGTGACTTCATATTTTGTATTACTTACAGTGCTGGAGGCAGAAAAATCATATTTCAAGAACAGAAAATATAAAATATACCTTTGTTTTAGACCTTGGTGTAACATTTCATTAATGTCTCTCATGTTACAGCAGCTCTGATTGATTCTATCGTCTCAACGACAAGCGGAGTATTGAGGTCATGGTGATATATTACTGCTCTAACCTGTGCATTGGTAGACTGATACACAAACCACTAAATGTTTAAAAATGATCTGACATTGATGAGTGAGAACCATTACAGAAAGATTAGACAAATAGTGAATAAGTCTCATTGCTTTACTTGTGTTTGACGTGTGTATCATGTATCCAGCCATAAATCCTGCCTTTTAATCAGTCGTATTGATGACAGGTGGTCAGTTGATTTTTTGCCCACAAATAAACAGAAACGTTAGAATATAACTGTGTCAGAACAAAGAAATAATAACAGATCCACCATTTTTTCAAGTAAATAAAAAAAATGATTAGAACGAGATGCAATTTCTTTGGCATCAGTATTTTACGTCTTCTTTATGTATCTATGAAGTATTTCAAATTCAGATGCTTAAAAGAACTATTTCATTTTGCATGTGACAACTAGAAAATGCAAGATGTGAAAAATTATTTATTGATTATTGGGGCCTGCCCATAGCAATGCATAAGGAGAGTAGTCACTGACTTGCTTTGCAAGTCAGTGACTATCTCCATGCATTGCATGGGAAGGCACCTATTATTCTACACCCAATAGAACGTCTCTTTAAGTATTATTATAATTTCTTCTTCCGTTCCGGATAATAGGGCTTATACCGCTGACTTCTAACCTGACTTCTCTCAGGTTAGAAGTCTGCCTTGCGCAGCAAGGCAGAGCATTAGCATTAGCATTTTACCTTAAATATGATATTAGGTATTTCTTACTTGTTAGCCATGTTTAGTATACTGAATGGAGCAAGTTAATTACAGACAACATGCTAATGATTC
>CAEFZY010073268.1:0-13442 GCA_903066815.1 Brachyrhaphis roseni | reverse complement strand
AAACTGGGCCTCCTTACTTATAGGCTGCTAACCCTGGGATCCAAATCAAATGGAGAAGCAAAAGAAGAGAGATGGATGGAGGGACAGAGGGAGGGAGTGAGGGATGGATGAACGGAGGGATGGACAGTTCGAATCATTAACTAATGATGTCCGCTTTGACTTTTATTTATTCTTTCAGTTTGGCCATAACCATAATTTTCTGTTTAATCTAATCAACTTTAATTAATAACTTGCATCCCTAACCGAACAGTGTGTTTCTTTCTACGATACACTCGTTAAATGGGATGCATAGTTTTTCTCCGGGTGCTCCGGTTTTCCCTACCATTCAGGAGGAAAACCCCGAATGGTGGCCTAAAAAAGTGATTAGGCTAATCGGTGTCTTAAATTAACTTTGTCTCTCGCTCACTAACTGTTGGAGACACTCTTTAAACTAAATGCATAGGTTTACTCTGGGAGCTCCGGTTCGTCTTACCTTTGGGGAAAAAATGTATCAGGTTAACTGGTCTCTTTTAATTTTACCTCTGTGTTTCACTCACTGACTGTTAGAGATACAAAAAATATGAACTTATCTAGTTCAAATTCTTAATGCGTTTCTTTTTAGCACACACTCCTTAAATGGCCTCATAAAATGGCTTCCAGTCCTAATGTTTCTGTATTTTCTCTTAGTCTTAATTTTTAACAGGTCATAGAATATGAGCAGTCGCTCTGAGTTGGAGTGTCTTCCTTTTAGACGGGAGTTGTTCCTCTCTACTTGACTGCTCAGGATGAGGGACGCTAACAATTATCAGTTGGATAATTGGATGGATGGATTGATGATTGGATTGGATGCAAAATTTTTCTCCTGGTGCCCCGATTTTTTTTGACTACTAGGGAAAAGCAGATTTTAGGCTAAGGGAGTAACTGTGAGTTGCAAGATGGTGGGACGAAGAGAGGGGGTGGGGGTTAGGGTGGTGATGCACCACAGTCACTGGAAGGCCTTTTCTTTTCTAGTGCTAAGAATAAAGCCAAAACTTACATCTGAATGCCAGACAGTCTTATTCAATAAATTACAATGTGATGTGTCTTTAATATAGCAAATAATAAAGACACAAAACCTTTTCTGGGTTTGTTTGGGGCAGTTAACTCTTTAATAGAGTTATTACTGGATTCTAGAAAATGTGGGTCAAAGCTGAGATGCTGATGTTTGGACATGTAAAATATATATTATCTCTGCTAATAAATCTATAGTTTGGTTGCTGTCAGTTCTAGAAACAAGAGAGAACAAAGTAAATTTATCTTTATAATGGCCCATAATTTAATTTTACTTAATAGGAGCCATGATTTAAAATTTAACAAACTTTTGGTCTTTATGCTTTATGAAATATTTCATCCTATTTGATGATTGATCTGAATATGACCACGTTCTATGAACAAATGATGCAATTTGTCCAGGGGAAAAATGTAGAAAAACAGGTGGTTATATTATTATTACTATTATTATTGTCACTCTGTCAGCTTCACATGCAGACTCGTTGCCATGGTAACCAATAAAAAGCCCCGGGAGTGCAGAGCAAAGATTACGTTCAAATGCATCGGGAACTAACACACAAAAAAAAAACACAAGAAGATTTACCACACAAAAAGGAGGTACAAACACCAAACAGAACATTCTCTGTTGCAGATTTATGTTTCTGCATTTCCATTTTGCGATCATTAGAAAGTGATCGCCTGAACACTAGCGGTGGTTGATCAGCCACCATAAACACCTGCACTTCTGATTATCTGTTAGAAAATGTATGTTGGTCGCCTTATTTTTGTGTTAATTGAACTGAAATACTCTGAATGGGGCAAGAGTACGTGCTAAGTTAAATTAGCATAGCTAACCTACTCTCCACTTTCTTTATATATGTTTTTGAAATTAAAGCTTTTTAATGACCTGCGAAATGTGTTCCCTTTGAACCTTGTTATCTTGTTATCATAGTGTTGACAATTAATATCAAAACTTTGCGTCCCTTTTTCAGAGTCATTGCTTGATTGTTTCATTTCCCCCGACCACCGACATTCCTGACTCAATGCAAAGCGTCATGTAAGTCATTACATGACTTACTTCACTGTTGATTTGCACTGAGTCAGGAATATCAGTGGTCAGGAAAATTACATAATGAAGCAAAGAATCTGAAAAAGAGACGCAAAGTTTTCATATTAATTGAAAACTCTACTATAACAAGATAACAAAGGGAATCACTTCACAGGTCAGTAAAAAGCTTAAATTATCTAAGAGAGTAGAGACTAGGTTAGCCATGCTAGCTAAACATTTATCAACATGTACTCTTGCTGTGCAGTTCGGAGTATTTCGGTTCAATTAACACAAAATAAAGTTAACTACACACATTTTCTGACAGATAATCAGAAGTGCAGGTGTTTAAGTAGCTAATCAACCACCGCTAGTGTTCAGGCGATCACTTTGGTGTTTTTGCATACTTTTTTGTGTGCGAAATGTTTTGTGGTTTTTTAATGTTAATTCCTGATGCACTTAAACGCATTCTTTGCGCCTGGGCTGTTGTTATTGGTTGCCATGGCAACATGGCTAGTATGACTGGGAAAAATAATACAATCACCCGTTTTTCCACATTTTCCCTGGACTAATTGCATAATTGAACGTGGCAATATTCAGATCAATCATCAAAATAAGGTGAAATATTTCATAAAGCATATAGGAGCCAAAGTTTGTTAAATTTTAAACCATGGCTCCTACAGCAAAGTAAAATTAAAGTATTGGTCAATATAAAAGAGAAATTCGCTTTGTTCTCTCTTGTATCTTTACAGAACTGACAGAAACCAAACTATTTATAGATTCATATGCAGACAGAATATATATATATTTTACATGTCCAAACATCAGCATCTCAGCTTTAAGCCACATTTTATAGAATCCAGTAACATCGATGGTCCCTTTACTGACCAACTGCCCCAACCAGACCCAAAAAAGGTTTTTACATCTCTAATATTTGCTATAAGTATTAAAGCAAATATACTCAGCAAATACAGACTAATTCTATAAATTAGAATATGACTGAAAAGTTCCTTTGTTAGTAATTCCATCACCAAGTGAAAGACATTATATAGATTAATTAGATGTTAAAAATTACACACTACGTAATCTGCCAAAAGGTTATTTTCGAAAGATACTATTAATCTGACAAGCCTGACCAGGACATATATGCTAATTTATTAGGCATTCACATGCAAGTTTTGGCATTATTCATTATTCTTAGTACTAAAAAAGAAAAGGTCTTTCAGTATCTGAGAGTCAGCAAGTTACACCCTTGCTGAGTGGACTTGCCATTTAGGTTTTACAAAGGAATTTTAAAAACCTGTCTGTTAATTCTTTGAATACAATGTGTATGTAACTTGGCATATGTTACTCATCTATGCCAAGTTACATAGATGAAGGCACATAAAGAAAAAAAGGTGCAGGAAATATCCGTGGGGACTGTCCCCTTTCTGCCAGGACAGGTGGGGGACATGTCCACACCAGTCCTTCAGGAAGTTTAGGCTAATTTGTCTCTTAAATTTGCCTCTGTCTCTCACTCACTAACTGTTGGACATACAAAAAAATCCAACAGCTAGAAAGAAACTGTTTCTTTCTAGCACACGCTCATTAATGGCCTCATACAATGTCCTCCAGGCCTCCATTTCTATTTGAAAGAGACTTCTTCAAGACAGTGGCATGTGAGGTATCACTAACATCTTGTCTTACATTGACTTCCTGCATTTAGTGTGCTAAAAACATGTCTAGTAAATAAGAAAAATAGCTAAAAGCTTATTTTAGGAAAAAGGCTAATGCACTGCTAAGCCTAATGCTAATGATATCACTAATTAGCAACAGCTAATTAGCACTTAGCTAATCCAATGACTTGCTTCCTATGCATTACTATGGTAGGTACTTACAGTTGTTTATAGGGGTGTAGCGATACAATATGCGATGTTCTGATCACAATACAATATATATCACAATATTTGGCAAACTGTATAATTCAATACGATCCAATGCACTTTTTTTATTTTTTGAAAGATTTTAGAAGGACAGAATGATTTTAGTGACATTATGTGTTGCATAGATTTGGATTTAATTAACTGAAAACTGATTAAAAGCACCGACTACGCAATACCTGACTCTGATTGGACAGACTCTAACAGTCCTGCTGGACAAAATGAATCAAAGATGCAGTGAGAAAATTGGTTTCTGTCAATTCAGTGATCAAGGAGCTGAGTGGGGAAGTTATCAGTCTCTAGACTCTCAATATGCAAATGACTGCATTTATGTTTTTCTTTTGGACATACTGTGGCTGCATTTTGGAGTAAAAAAAGTGTTTTGGACTCTAGGAAAAAGGCTTTTCTACGTTGGCTCCCAGAGTTAGCTGTGGCTGTAAGATGTTTACTACTAGCTGCTGGGGAAGTGGCTCTGCCTCACCCCTAGTGATCGACTCCTTGCAGCTGCGCAGCGCCGCCGTTCCCCTGCTTGGATCTCTGAGTAGCTCCTCTCAGACTGTCAGGATCTCATCGTACTCTCAGTCTCTGATCCTCTTTGTCAGTTGCTAATAAGGATGACTGCGGCTGTGGGTTTCCTCTCTTCCGCTCTTCGTTTTCCAGCTCAAAACAGAACCACTACCTGCTGTGTTCATTCTTCAGGTAATCCTTTATATACAGAACAGGAACCAATAAGCTAAAAACAAATTACGAAGTGGATGCCACTAGTCGCTCCGATATCCAAACTTAGCATTAATTTTGCGATCTGACTGCTCCGTTCTGCTTAGGGGGAGTCTTGCTGCTACACCGTAACAAACCAGACATGTTAAGAAGCCGGCGTAAGCCTATGGACCCCTATGGTTTAACGTATCGATACTCGCAGATGAAAAATAGATACCTTTTCCCTTTTAATTCCTATAAAGCACTTTGTGTTGCTTGTTGCTGAAAATGTGCTATATAAATAAAAATACCATTATCTTCAAAAGAGCAGAAGAAACGTTATGTTTTTTGAATAGTAAAAATATTTGTTGTTAATCTGTTGCTAAGAGATGAGTGCCACGAAGTAACTATTTGATTTTTACTTTTGCAAAATTTAGCAATTATAAATTTCTTGTGTCTTATCGCAAAAGAGCTTATTCGTAATAAACAACATTTAATTTGGTGTCAAGAGATGAGCGTTTTGTTTTTTGTTTTTGGTAACGAACTGCCACGAAGGATAAATGAGATGATTACTTTTGTGTTGAATGTCTGTTTTATAATATATTTAACATCAATGACCAAAAAAAAGACTTTTCTGACAAATTCATTTGAAGTTGTTGTCCGACTGGAGCCAGCATATTAACAACTTCATCCTCATTATAGTCGGTTAAAATTGTTTTTCTTCCCGCTTGCGAATATCAGGTCGCAGAATACTGACATTTGTCGAGTATCAGAGACGTTCAGGTCGGATGAATGTGACCTGGATGTTAGGTCACATTTGAATCGGATACGTATTGGATATCCAAGTGGCCTGGGTCACATTCAAATCTGACCTGTGCTGTCATGAAAAGATAAGATACAGATTCCATTACATCAAAAAATAATAAATAAAAATGGGAATTGGGTCACTTGAGGCTGCAGTGTGAACAGTCTAGATAAGTATTATCTAGACTTATCTTAGAACGCAGTCTAAGACAATACTTAGACTGCAAGAAGAAATCTTATGTTTTTTGAACAATAACCATGTTTGCTGTTAATCTGTTCCTAAAACAGTGGTTCCCAAAGTGTGGGGCGTGCATAGGGGGCGCAAGAAGCGGTATGGATGAATGAAAAAAAAACAAAAAACAATAGTGTTTCACTATAAAGATGGTTTGTAGTGTGTTTTGTTGCAACCTGAAGTGTGAAATAAAATTAGTGGAGTTTGAAAACAAAATATGTGTATAGGTTTATGGCTAGTTGAACGATGTGTGTGCCCAGTTGATTTTTTTTTTTGTAATCCATTGGGGGGCCCAGAAAATCTTTGGGAACCACTGTCCTAGGAGACGAGCATGTTTTCTGGTAACCAAGTGCCACGAAGTAAACATCTGGGGCCTCATGCATAAAGCGTGCGTGCGCACAAAAAATGTGCGCCGCCACACAAGTCGGCATGTATAAAAATAAACTTTGCGTCAAAGTTTGCGTAAATATGCGCACACAATTTCGCTGGCGTGAAAACGTGCGGCAGCCACACAAACTTTCTGTGGACAATATCAAACCACAAAGCGTCAAAACTCACCTAAATCCACTGAAATCTGACTACATTCAATGTTATTTAGACCAAGAAGTTTCAAACCCAATGTTTTTTCATGATTTTAATATTTTATTGTTTAAACGTAAACGATGAAACTGAACAGCATTTATCCTCAGACAGTAACATTACACGCACACAAAATAAAGAAAAAAATAAAAGTATGTGGAAAAACTCACTCGAATGTAAATAGTACTTTTGTGTGGAACACACTCCAAATCAGGCCATTCAAAAACTTGCACGTTCCCAGCGGTCGGCCCAATGTGATGTACGCTCTACCTGAACTGTACAGTTCTGCAGACTTCCTCACTCCTGTTCAAGTTGAACATATTCAACTGTGCATGCACCTTTCGGCAGACCATGCCATGTGATTCAGCTGTGTATGACATGTCCAATGTTTTAATGGCAGAATATGGCCTGATGACACCATCGGATCCATACGATTCTGTGAAACTGTACGTTACTGAGAGATGACATTAGAGCATTACTGTGAGTATTGACTGGAAATGTCTTAAACTAAGCTGGTTGTTTTCTATTATCAGACATTAACATGCATTCTAACTGTTAAACTTTTTTATTTTATTTTTTGCCTTTCTAATGTATTATAATTGAAGCAGAAAACTAAATGTCCCCATGACAACATTTGTCCATTTAAGGAGTCCTGATGTGTTGGATTTATTTTTGCAAAATGCAAAAGTCAACATGCACAACACAGTTAAATTACGCTTCACAGCTGTGGATAAATCAAATTACTAAGAAAGTCCTGAAAATACAGTTCAGAATTTACATAAAGCACTGGAAACAAATTGCACCATTGCTTGTGTAAACATTTATTGTGAACATTCACAGGAAATCCAAACATGTATCAAAAATAAAAGCTTCGCAAGACAAATGCTACAGATATTACTTAATTTTTAAGAACAGCTTAATAAAACATTTTGGCCTCTCCAATAAAGAAAAAGCAAAAACAACACAGAAAGGTCACCAGGAAACCAAAGTTGGCGGATGTTACAAACCCCCTGAATTTTGTCGCATTTTAAGTATCGTTCTGTTTACTTCCTTGCATTATCCAACCATCTAAATAAACTTTCTGCTGAATTTCTAAACACACTTGGATAAAAACAAACATACAACAACTTTACTGCTCAAATACTAACAGGAACTATTAGACAAAATTGTCAAAATTACACGAAAACTGGGAATTGTTTGCTCTTTAGTTTAATTGCTAAACACACCCTTTAACATTTAGAACATTTCTACCTAGTGTTAACATCTTATGTTGTCAACATTGTACATACTAACAGAAAAGAAAGGGTAAAGAATGAATGGATTTTGATGAATTAGTCAAACTCTGAATTTGGTTGTACTGCAATCATTTTTCTGTAAACACCTGGACTATTAAAACGTCGAGATCAAATTTCAGCTGAGTGTCAGAACTTGATTAAAACAAATGTGAAAACTAACTACTGGTCTAATCGCAACAGGCAGTTATCACAATTCTGGAAACTATATACAATTGGACATTGTTTACCCGTTGGTTTTTCATGCCAGCACAAACCTTTCGACATTGCACAGCTTTTAAGCTTTGAAAATGGAATACCACAGTTTAACAATCACGCAGCGTCATGAGCGTGGTGGATGATAATACAGAATAATAGAGTGTTTATTTTAGCAAAGATGTCAACTACCTTTTCAAGCTTAAATAATATCCATCAACATGGAATTGCTTGCCAAGATACTGTCAAACTCTGCTCTAAATTCCAGGTAGGAACTGGAAGTGTAAGGTACATCAATGATTGCTCCACATGTGTGTGCAACAGGTATTCTCCCAAAACCTGTTTCAGCATTAAATGTCACCTTAATTTCTTCTGTGTATAAAACGGAGGACCCTGTGCAAAATCACAAGAATTTTTCTAGTTTGTGCCGATCTGCATTCCTAATGTACTTGTGCAAACAAAAATGTCGTCTTCTCTTTCTGCGATAGGGACAAAGCCTCTGTTTCCAGCATGTCAACTGCTTTGGTTTGTTTTGTTGTTTTTCTGGACGCATATAAATGAAGGACATCAGCTGAATGAGACAGATTGTCAGGTTCTGTGTTTTTCTGGGTTTATTTTTGAGTTTTCTGGGTTTTTCTGTGTATTTATTTCGAGTTCTGTGTCTCTATGCTCTTCGTGTTGTCCTGTCCTCCCCTTTATTGTCCCCAGGTGTGTCTCGTTCCTTGATTACCCTCTGTGTATTTAGTCCCGCCTGTGTCCTTTGTTCCTCGTTGGGTCCTTGTCTATGTTCGCCAGTCTGTTGCCTTCTCCACTCGTTTGCCGTGCGCTACCTGCATTTAGCCCTAGTGTTTCTGCTCAGCAGTGCTGCCACGGTTGTGGAATTTCTGTTACTTGTTTATTTATCATTAAACCATCATCCACCAGGTATCTTACCTGGGTCTCCAGCGTTTGCCTCACCACCTCACCTAAACCACTTCCTGACACAGATTTAATGCAATGTCTTTGAAAATTTCATTGAAGCAATCAATGATATACTTTGGTTCTTGTAATATGACTTTATGAGCCATGACTTGTATTACTTGCTTGATATTTTCCTGACATGGAATGCTGCGAGCCCCCATCTGTGAAAACAGATCCACCAAATTGTCCTCCTCATCCTATACCAGTACACCATTGAGGGCCTTCTCAATGGTACTTCTCTCGCTCTCCGACAAATACCTAGAAAAAGAGGACATCAAAACTTCCTTTTTCCACTGCTTGAAAACAAAGTACAGAGGCAACTATGAATGCCTTAGACAACCTGACTGGAAATATGCCATGATCAATGAATCCTTTTGTCCAAATTTGGCCTAGTGCATACCACCTCTCTTTCAAAAAGTCTGGTCTGAGTTTTTGTACCCTGTCCTCCTCCCCTTCACAGAGTTCCAACAACTGCTCCCAGAAAGCTGTATACACGTCCCTCGACACTCCACTGTTGTCCACAGCCATTTCATTATTATATTCCATTTTTAATTCCGGTTCCATTATACTTTTGTCCATGGTGTGACGGCCCTGCTGTGCGGTCCTGTGTGTGTGTGTATGTGTGGTTGTGCTATGCGACTGTCAATTAACACTATCAATTAAGGTCCTCAACGTGGGAGGTGCTTCCATTACGCGGCCACCCAGTTGGTACTTAAGGAGCGCCGTTCCATTCAGGAGGTTGTACCCGGTCGAAGCAAGCACGCCGCGCAGACAGCCATTGTCATAAACGGCCATCTTTTATGAAGCACTTTACGTGGACCCGCAGTGCAGCTTGTAGAACTCAGCTTTATTACTCAGTGTGTAACTATACAACTGCTGGATGTACAGCGCATGCTCATCAGTCTACCTCAGCTACGGAAGCCTAACTGTGACATATCCCTACATCTCCCCCTTTCAGCAGCGAAACATGCATGCTTAACCTTACATGGGTACTTTGTAGAAATACTTAAGTTAGAAAATAACATCTCTGAACACTAGGACATTGGGGTAGACTGCCCTCAGTCCGCAGGAACGTAGGGATTATTCTGCCCTCAACAGTTGCTGTTCCTATCAATCCTACAAAACAAACTGTTAGTACAAACTTTTAGTTAGACATAAACTTTTATACTTTTAGTAGATTGCTGGTAACTCCAACATCTATAACATGTGAATCTTTGCTCTTACAGAGTTCCAATGCACTTTCAAATTCCAATTTACTCCTTTTCTCTCCCCTTTTCTGTTTTTTTTTTTATTTTCATTAATTTACTATCAAATTACCTTTCAATAGAAATAAAACAATATTGTAATATGCAATAATGTTTTGCCTTGTCCTTGTAAACTCAAAGGTATAATAAACTTAATACATTTCTGAATTCTATAGGCTTCACACCTAAATACTTGAACTAATTATGTGAAGTAGAAGACTTTGAGTCACTAAGTGTCTCTATATCTCAGAGGAATTCTGACTACTCTTCCCCAGGATGTAACCTGTGAACCTTCAAGTGAAGTAGGACGCTCCACCTCTGGGTGCAGCTGCTTCTGAACAGGGCTTCTGGCCGTGGAGTCAGAACTGTCCTCAGGTGGAAAGGTACTGTTTCCACCTTTTTATAGCGGCAAAATTTTGCCGCTATAAAAAAGCCGACCATCAAAGTTACACTGAATAGGTCGTGTTAAAACTGCCTTATTTGATCGGTGGTGCACCGCACAAGATGTTAAGAACTTTGATCAGCTCAGGTTGCTCCTAAAGGAGTTGGTTTGGCTAGGGTTAGGGTTTCCTTTAGAGGATACAATGGACACTCGGTCTTCTGAAGTAGGTGTCTCATACCTGCCTTTCATTCGTGAGGGGTATGTGTCACTGCCAAACGGCAGGGAAAAGGTTCGAGTTAAGATTCTGAGAGACACTGGGGCATTTGACTCTTTCATTAGAGCTGACGTGTTGCCATTCTCCGCTGAGTCTGAGACGGATGCCTGTGTTCCAATCCGGGGAATGGGATTAAACGTGATGTTTGTTCCATTACATACCGTGTCTCTCGAGTGCGAACTGTTTACTGGTGACACACAGTTGGCTGTGCGCCCTGCTTTGCCAATTGATGGAGTCTCTGTGATTTTGGGTAACGGTTTAGCAGGAACTCATTTGTGGGCGGTCGCTGTGCCGTTGGATGAGCTGATTAAGTTGAACTGGTTAAACGAGTCATTTCTCAGACTGAGGGTAACGGGGAATTCGCAGATGTATTTACCGCATGCGCAGTTACTCGGGCCATGGCGCGCGCTCAGAGTGGGAAAGAGGACAAATGTGTGAAAATTAATTTGCCTTTGTCCAGTTTTCCCATGTCTCTGTCTCGCAGTGAGTTCGTGGCGGAGCAGCAAGCCGATGTTTCACTGAAGAATCTTTTCGATCAGATTCACCCGCTGAGTGAAATAACGGACTGTGCTTGTGGATACTTACTGCAGGATTCATTGTTGGTGAGGAAATGGTCACCACATGCTGACATTGTGGGTGAGCCAGTATTTCAAATAGTGGTTCCCTTTAAAATCCGCTCCGCAGTGTTAAAAGTTGCTCATGATGAATCTGGCCATTCTGGTGTACGCAAGACGTATGACCGGGTTCTGCAACATTTTTTCTGGCTACGTATTAAAAAGGACGTTTCGTCTTATGTTAACATGTCTCATGTCTGTCAGCTCATTACCAAACCCAATCAGGTTTTGAAACCGTTCCCTTTAAGCCCAATTACTGCCGCATCTGAGCCATTTGAGCATTTGATAATAGATTGCGTGGGTCCGTTACCTTGCTCAAAGGCTGGGTCATCATATCTGCTCACTGTGGTGTGTCAAACTACACGTTATCCAGCAGCTTATCCGCTACGTACAATAACTGTTAGGTCAGTTGTACGTGCGCTCACTCAGTTCTTCTCGGTGTTTGGTATCCCCAAAGTGATACAGTCTGACCAAGGAACAAATTTTTCATCACATTTGTTCAGTCAGGTTCTGAAACAGCTACGGGTACGACACAGTAAAGCGACAGCGTATCATCCAGAGAGTCAGGGGGCGTTAGAGCGCTTCTACCAGTCTCTGAAGTCACTCCTGCGCGCTTACTGTACAGAACTGGCGGGCGACTGGGAGGAAGGACTGCCTTGGCTGATGCTGGTCGCCAGGGGAAAGCACCGGGTTTAGCCCAAATGAACTGGTTTTTGCACACACTGTGAAGGGTCCGTTGGCTGTGGTGGCAGACGGGCTGAAAGAGCCTGTTCCACCGAAAAACCTGGTGGATTATGTAAACGGTTTCAGAAGACGCTTGTATCTGACATGGGAACTCGTTAAGGAGAAATTGACTGTGGCGCAGAAAAAAAGCTTGTTTGATCGGCGTGCTGAAGTGCGCTCATTTTTGTCTGGTGATCAAGTGTTGGCTTTATGTCCGGTCACGACTTCTCCTTTTCAGGGGAAATTCAATTGTCCATATACAGTTCTGAAGCGGGTTTCCGATCAGAACTATTTAATTTCTATGCCAGAACGGAGAAAGAAAACCCAGTTGTGTTATGTCAACATATTAAAACCATATTATGCTCGTGATGATTTATTTCGGCCACAGTGTAATGATGTTACACCTGCGTGTGCCGTAAACAGCCTTGCTGGGAGGGGCGAGACTTTCAGCACCACGGACAGCGCACTGTCCACGGACAGCGACACGGATGAACTGGACGGTTCTCTGATTCATGGGCGTCTTAAAAACTCTGAAAGTTTGAGTAAATTGGACACGTTGTTGGCTCACTTACCTGCAGCTTATGCTAGGAAGTTAGCAGAGTTGATAAGTGAATTCTCTTGTCTATTTATGGACACGCCAGGTCGCACAAATTTAATTGCACGCAATGTGGATGTGGAAGATGCTAAACATATAAAGCAGCAGTTTTACAGAGTGAATCTGGAGAAGCGTCAACACTTGTATATGGCCAATGCGTTATTTCGCGCTCCACTTTTGTAGCACGTTGGCTTTTGTTTTATGTGCTTGTTTTTTTCCCTGTTTCTTTTCTATGTTCCTTAAACAAGCTTCTGAGTGCACCAGTTGCTGGTCTGGAGAGTGAGCTGAAGAGGAAATCTGTACATTAAACAACTTGGCTAAGTAGAACGTGGGTAAAAGAGCAACATATTAATGGTGGCCAGGTTTGCTTTACACATGTGGTGCAGTTGCAAATGTTAACGGACACACGTTCAACGGTTGCTTCTTCATAAAGACGTCCAGAAAACCAGACATTTAAGTTCATGTTTGGAAAGTGACACAAGGAGGGAGTAACAACAAGGAACTGTGTGAAGCCTGACAACAAAAGCGCAACAATGTAACGAGAAGGGAAGTAATGCAACGAAGCTCAGAGTTAATTTAAGTCAAGTTAAAAGGAGATTTTCACCAATTAAGAAGTCCATAACATTTCAAGTTAAACAACATGTCGGTAACAAATGACACAGAAATAGAAGTTGCCAATGCAGAACAAGCTGCCGAAGCAGAGCAAGTAGATGAAACCTTTTTAGTGCAACCTGGGCAAGAAGAGCTGCGTAGAAGTGAAAGATCTCACATGCTAACAGGAAAAGGAAGCAAATTCCATAAAGAAAACTAAAGGGGCTGGAACGTCACTTTGAAAGTACTTATGACAGATGGAAAGCATTAATTAAAGTTGCTAAAAAAT
>CAEFZY010073264.1:0-31187 GCA_903066815.1 Brachyrhaphis roseni | reverse complement strand
CTATCTATCTATCTATCTATCTATCTATCTATCTATCTATCTATCTATCTATCTATCTATCTATCTATCTATCTATCAGTTTATATTTTTCTATCCTATAATGACAGAGCCGATCCTAAGGTTGCATGGGGCCTCGTGCAGAATTGCAGTTCGGGCCCCACTCTCACCTACAACCCACTACATCAGCTCCAGTAACATGTCTTTGAAACTGTCCACACTTGGTTGTTTGATACAAATCAATTTTGCAACATACTTTAATAACATACAAGCAAGACATCATTTGAAAAGAATAATTTGAACCACAAATTATTAAACTAAACAAAGGTCTTTAACATTTGTTAGACAGCAGTAAAGACACCAGCACAAACCCAAGCAGGAAGAATGATAAAACGGTGAATTATAATGAGATTAATGTATTAATAATAATATTACAGTTAATAGAAAATATATTTCTCTCACAACTAATATATTTTTCAATTCGTAGAACCCAATATTTTTTTTATTTTAAACATCTTAAGACTGTTGAAAAAAAAGAAGCTACTTATCAAATTTCAAAATAAAAAGCTGGCGCATTGTTCATTAAAATAACAGATTAGAAAGCTTTAAATTTTCTGGACTTTTTAGCAGAGATCCTGCTAAAAAGTCCAATGCTCTTGGTCGACCCCTGCTGGCCTGGGGGTGGTGCATGCAAGCCAAACAGCAATTTAGTTTTCTTTGCCTAAGTATTTTTGTCTGAAGATCTTTTTCCATGTATTCTTGGTTTTATCTCTATTGGTAGATATTTTTATTAGAGTCATCCAAATTTCCTGACATTAGACACGTAGAAATTATAAAGTTGCTGTAAATCCGAGGTGAAGGTGGCTGCATTTTAGAAGAAAAAGGCATGAAGTGCAAAAGAAAGAGTTAAAATAAGGACCAAAACTGCAAAATTAGAAAATGACCAAGAGGGGAAACGACCAGTTCGTTTATTTTCTCCCTAGTTTAAAATAGAAATATAATAAAACACATTTTCAGGAAATAATAAACAGTTTAATGCAAGAATGCGTGTGAGGCATTCCTTTTATAATTCAAAGAGATCCTGCTAAAAAAAAAAAAAAAAAGTAAAATGATTTTGAGGTGCGTGGTTATGAAATGTCCTGTTTGTTTGCAGGAACACGAAGGTGGGAGAGGCGGAAATGGATACCAAATAGTTACGAATTAGACATTTACGTGGTGCCTACAGGAAATTACTCTAGTTGGTTGCCAAGATGAATACAAGTTCACACATTGTTGCTAGAAACAACTACATTTCGTAACCGAAAAGTCAGATTCTACACGACCCAAGACATAAAGATGCAGAGTGGCTAAGGGGTGAAATGATCAGCACCTCATAAGAAAACAAATAGTTAAAGTTTTCATATACACTTAAGGTATGTGAACAAGATGGTTTGTTTGTAATAAGATAAATGAAGTAAGAAACGGATCGTCCAGCTGAAGAATTGTATCTGTATCTTACAGGTTGTCTGCCACAATGTTGAGCCGTCTGTTCAGCGAGGTGCTGCCGGACGTCCAGCGGTTGGCGGCGGACTGGGTGCAGGACAGCGACAGCGACGGTTCCAAGGTGAAGGAGGAACGCGAGCCGTGCCACCTCGGAGAGGACGATTTGGACGAGCCGCCGGAGGGCAGCAGCCGGGCAGAGTCCGAGATGGCCGGGGACGACGACGACGAGGACGACGACGGCGAGGAAGAAGAGTGCGGGGACGAAAACGGCGGGGATAAACCCAAGAAGCGCGGCCCGAAGAAGCGCAAGATGACGGCGGCGCGCGTGGAGCGCTCCAAGCTGCGGCGCGTGAAGGCCAACGCGCGGGAGCGCACGCGCATGCACGATCTGAACTCGGCGCTGGACAACTTGCGCAAAGTGGTTCCGTGCTACTCCAAAACCCAGAAACTCTCCAAAATAGAGACTTTGAGGTTGGCCAAGAATTATATTCTAGCCCTCGGGGAGATTTTACGCAACGGGAAACGTCCAGATGTGGTGGCCTACGTGCAGATGTTGTGCAAGGGCCTGTCCCAGCCTACTACCAACCTGGTGGCGGGCTGCCTGCAGCTCAACACCAGGAACTTCCTGACGGAGCAGTGCGCGGACGGATCCCGTTTCCACATGCCCAGTTCTCCGTTCTCAGTCCACCCCTACCCCTACCGCTGCTCCCGCCTCTCTAGCCCTCACTACCAGCCCGGAGCCGGAGCTCTCAATATGCGGGCCCATTCCTACAGCGGCTCCGGGTATGAGGCCGTGTACATGCCGGGCGGGACGTCCCCAGACTACAACAGCCCAGAGTATGAGGGCCAGCACAGCCCGCCGGTGTGCCTGAACGGCGGCCTGTCCGGGAAGCAGCAGGAGTCCTCAGACACAGACAGGAGCTATCATTACTCTATGCATTACTCCGGACTGACCGCATCCCGGCCTAATCACGGCCTACATTTTGGACCATCGGGTGCGCGCAGCGGAGGCGCGCATTCAGAAAACATCCCACCTTTCCACGACGTCCACCTGCACCACGACAGGGCGCCCCCATATGAAGACCTGAACGCTTTTTTCCACAACTGAGCAGCTCTGAAGAGGAGAGGAGCAAACTACAGGCTCACCGACTCCACAGAGACAAACCTAAAGAAAGCGTTTATTATTATTAAAAAAAAAAACAACAACAGCAGCAGTCGGAGCTCCTACATGATTACCTTCTGTGTGTCACCTCTATACTGTTGTACATCCTATCACAAAATGTGTCCAGTAAATTATTCCTGTATGCAGAATGAGTGCAATTTAAAATGTGAAAGTCAAGAAGAGACATGTTGTGACAAAAACAACAGAAATAATAAAAGAAAAGGTGTTTTATAATTGTCTGAGTGGAGCGATCTTATTTTGTTGTGAACAATAATAAATACATTAAGAAATAAATTGTGGCTTATTCGAATAAATTAACATTTTAAGAAGTATCCGGAGGAAATGTTAGATTAAAAATACACGTTTGCCATTATTCATTTATATCAAACATCAAGAGTCCAGTTTAAAGATGAAGGTCGACGTTATGTCCACAAATGATCTTTTTAGGAAGTATGCAGGAGATTTTATTTTTATGTTTGATCAAATAATTTCTCTGCAAATTATTTGCAAAGAAGGTTAAAGTGGATTTAAATTCGCTATTAAATTGATTTTAGACAGAAATGTCTGTCTTGACTTGTTGCTTACAAAATATGTAGGTTCAGAAATTACGGAATGATTGTGAATCAAGGCGACCATCATTTGATAAAATAAATAAGCTGGAGTCCGACGCTAATTAGCAGAAGCGCATTTTACCCACGTACATGCGCAAAAGCTCATGAAGGTGATTAGTTTTGCAAGCAGAAGTCAAAGGAAATTAATAACACTCTGCAAAGTGCACCCAAAGTTTAACATTTCAAATCTGTTGCTTAAAGGGAAACGTGTAAAATCCTTCCGGAAAGATCCCAAAGAAGATGAAAAAAGTTCTAATTTATCCAAAACACAAAACATATGTGAGATATGTGAACCTGACCTCACGCATCTAAAATGCGCAGAAATCCTACAAAATCTGTCAGGAGTCCAACTATTAGGAAGGAGCCTCTGTTAGAATTAGGAAAAACATGAGCAAATACTGCAAAGTAAATTTTTGGTGCAGATTTTCTCAGTTTTTATTTATTTTAATTCAACATAGATATTTTCGTGACCTGGTGATCACATGCGCGACCTTTATTCGGGTGGAGCAGGTGGATCTGCTCCCGATCATAAACTGGCCTGATTCATCAGGTAAGTGCGCTGATAAAACGCTGTGATGCAAAAATAATTTCATATATTTTATATTTAAAAGAAAAAGCCTACATTCAGGCAAAGTCAAAATGGCCACAACTTGAACTACTTCGGCGCAAAAATTCAATCTAAAGCTCCGATTTGGTGTTGAAAATAAAACTTAAACTTTCCCATTAATCTAATCAGCATAAATTTGGTCTTGCATTGAAATCGCATTTCGGATCGTTTGAATGCAGATTAGAGAGTGTGATTGCTCAATAGCGGGAGTCGGCACCATGTTTTGGACCGGAGCCCCGGGCCTCATGTGTTGTCACTGACATCCAGGGGTAATCAGTAGCTGCTGGGCGCAGGGGAGAGAAAAGTGACCCATCCAGCTCCGAAACGGGCCAGATTGATTTGAGTCAAAAATCTGTATGTAAATTCAACTAGATCAAACATTATCAAATATCTCGGTATTATCCTTTATTATTTCATTCAAACATAAAAGCTCGAATGGACTCACCAAATAAATAAAAGTATCCGAACCAGAACCAGGCGAGTCAATGAGCCGCCGGGTTAAACCTGAAGAGGCCCAAAGCTGAGTGGACTTTCACTACAAATGCAAAAGGTTCAATAAACTGCGACGGTTACAATGAAAATAAATCACAACAATTAAAGCGACATAAATGAAACAATCACCTTAGAGTTCAACGAAGCTGTTTGCGTGAGTATCAGAAGAAAACATAAAAGAAAAGTCAATTTGTCGCTAATTGAATATTAATTACAAAATGATCAATATTTACTTCATGAGGCTACAATCATGCTTAACGCTGGGATGAAAGACGAGAGTTTTTATACTTTTTTGATTAACTATTTGTCAGAATTAACCCTTTGCAGCGTCTCATCACAATGTCCTTAAAATATTATAGATCTTTTTTTACTATAAATTTTACTTTAAATTGCATAATACATTGCTTTTCAACCCATTAAACGATTCTATCAGCTGATGGGACTAATGTGAGCGTTTTGGACACTTGTAGCCGCTGAGCAGTCTAAAAAGAGATTCTGTCTATTAGCTATAATTTAAACATTTTGTGCTATCAAAACCTCATCAATAAATCCTGCGTCTTAGCTGAGTGTCCGCTTTTATTTAAAGGACTGGCCTGAGAGGGCGAGCTGAGGGCTTCAGGTTGTCGCGTCTCATATATTGTTATTATCTGCTCTTTCTCAATTTGCCTTTTCCTCCCCCCCCTCCACCCCCAGTGAAGACCGGCGGCGGGTGGCACGAAGATTTGATGGCGCAGCGCAGTGCCAAGTCGCTAAATGTCTGCAGAGCACCAGTAAAGCCAGAGACCGGTGGAGAGCCCACCATCGCGGACGACCCGGTGCCAGCTGCGCCACGTGGCAGCCAGGCGGCCCCTGCCAAAGGGGGCCCTTGTGGGAGGGACCCGGTGTTTCTTTCCTAATTCACTCAGCATCTGTTCATTATTCTCCACCGTTATAGGAGGTTGAGTGTCCACGCGTGGCCCCATAAAAAAAAAAAGACCTTTCTTTTTCCTAGTTTGCGGTCATGCACTTGCTGACCAACGGGGAGAAGCATGAAGGACTTGTTTTCATGCGTCCTGCTCGAAACTTTTACGTTTTCACTAATTAATAATAATAATAATAATAATAATAATAATAATAATAATAATAATAATAATAATAATAATAATAATAATAATAATAATGTGTAAAGTTAAAAATATATATTTAACTTTATTTTTATTATTAATATTATTTAAAATGTCTCTCTTGAGTTAAATCCCACATTAAAATGTGCCCGTTCTGTTTGTGTGTGACATTAAGGTCTGACAGCATGTGGTTACTCTAAATATCTGCGACAAATAGGCTTAACTGACACGTCTGAAATGCATAAAATCAATTAGTTTGGATCCCAGTCATTGCAAAGCTGCTCATGTGAATGTTCATAATAATACCACGCAATTACTGTAATTGAATAATCAACCCTGTGGGTCAGTTTCACTGTTTTAAAAGTGATCAGCTGATTCACTACAAACCACATAAGCCCATCTAGTCAAGACCAGTGTGCTTAGCCCTCCATCTGGGCAGTTTTATCCCCCTTTATTCAATTAAACAAACATTTATCGGATTAATTATGTGAGGATTATTTGATGTTGGGAAAAATATTGCAATTGGGGAAAAAAAAAAAAAAAAAGAAAGCTAAAGCAGATCAGTCTTGTATGAAAAATGTTTTATTACTGTGGACAGATGAAGGTGAAAATCCCTCAGTAGGGATCTCCTGTGGGGCATTGCGTACATGCATGATGTATGGAAGACATGTTTTGTTTGTGACTTCCTCCTCACTGGTTGAACCGTTCACTTAGCTGATTTTGTTCTGGCTGCACGCAGAGCTGAATTTGAGAGTGACCTCCACTGCAGTGGGCATTGGGTGCCACTACATCATCACTCAGCCTCCGTGCCAGCTTGAGCGCCACGCCCCAGATCTGTGGAAATGGGATGAAGCTGAAGCTGGCATGGAGCGAAATTCCACCGCATCGCTGGGAACAATGAAAGCAGATGAAAGCAGTGCATGTAGGAGATCATGTAAAGTCTTTGTGCATCGACAGAGAGGGTCCAAGGCCCTAAAAAGTATTTAATTTAGAACTCACCCTAAATCAGACGGTCACTGATCATATGTTAACACAATGCATGCATGTTTTCTTTCCATATCCTTTATTTTTTGCAACGTTTTCAATGTTTTTTATGTCTCTTTTGATTTTTGTTTGGTAGTTTATGCATCACAGTTGTACTTTTTTTTTTTTTGAATTCTGCATTTCACAAAAAGAGACACATTTGATGTTGGCTTTAAGTAAAAATCCAAAAACTGCCTATCGCTCGCAGATCTATAAATAGTTAAAGCGTGAATGGAACTTTTGCCCAGCTCAGACACAAGCAACAGAAAACTATAGGTTTTCCTTAGGATGCAAGTGTTGCTTATATCACCTGTGAATTGCAGCGACGGCATTAAATCTGGAAGGAAGTGTGAAGGCATCAAAGCTCTCTGGTCAATAACGTATTTAAACACTTACAAACTTGGGTTGTGTAAATAAAAAAGACAAAATAAAAAAGAAAATGACATGTTTGTGCGGTGTGGATCCTGTGTTATGCATTGTAGGGTATAGAGGTTGTTGTCACTCTGCACAGATGGTGGCAGAGTTTTTTATTTATTTATTTTAAGGAGTGGTGGAGGGGTGAGGAAACAAGGAGGGGAGTGAGCCACGACAAAAAGAAAAAAAAAAAGCAAAAGGAAAGGCGAGGCGGAGGGTTGCATCTCTGATGCTGCCATGCCACGGTCACACGGGCAGCAGTAATTGGCCTCCATATTGAGGGGTTTTGTGGTGCTGCAGGGTGGGCAAACTCCCAGCTGGACCTGTCAGATGGTATTCAATCCAGCTCATTGCCCTCACTCCTATGCTCCTCTCTCTTCTCCATCCTTCCCTGGCGTGCTCACTTCTTTTTGTTCCTCTCCTCCCAACGGCCTTTTCTTCACCCATCTTTACCATCGCTGCCTCATCCCACTCGCAAACTTTACTCACAGCTCCTCTTTTTTTAAAATCACACATTCGTCACATCCACACAGCACATATCCCCTCCCAGCATATCACTTTTTTTTTTTCTTAAATCTCCTCACTTTCTCTTCTTCACATGGTCACTTCAGTCTAACACATTTAGTATCTTAAAGTACATCACACTCTTGCAGAGCTCCTCCGTCTCTGGTCACCCACGTGTTAAAACACGCACACCTACACAATCACAGAGTGTGTTTTCATCACCTCAGGAGGACGTCACAGCTGACTTACTCTAACCTTGATCATACTTTTCCAACAATGTGACACATTCATGAGTAATACAAGTGCACAAACTCAGAAGTGAACACACTTTTTTTAAATGAGTCTCTATCTTTGAGACCAAAGATGGTGACTCTAGTTTGAAATTTACACTCGAGTTGCGCTCGAGTCGTAGATTGGAGTGCAGACTTGACTTTGACTTGAGGTCTGGGATTCAGTAATCAGGAATGAAATTAAACTGGTACATTAGGATTATTTCACATCATAAATATGTCCTCTCTGAGCAATGTATGCATGTGAATGGTTGTCATGGTAATGTTGCTTATAGTATGTATTGACTCTATAATGGCTCTTGACACTAACTATGTGTCTCTTATGTGTTCCTGTTCTGAAATCAGTAGTTAGGAATTTACTGTATTCTGCTGCATCATGACCAGGTGCATCACTTTTTCCTGACAATATAGTTATTTTTTTATATTATTATTATTATTATTACTTTAACGGATAATGTCAAATTTGGACTGCAGTTTTGTTGATTCTTTAAAAAAATGTCCAGTCAACATCTCCAAAAAATCTTTACGATGTTGACTAATTTGATGAACAAAAGCAGAATATGACTCAGATTATATACTATATGTATATATGAACAAGAACATGTGATGAATTTGAGTGAGGACCGGTGTTTTAAAATCTTTTCATTGTTTCATTATCCTGAGTTGAATGTTGAAAACACTCATGCTTATCATGTGTGGGCACACAGCATAAATGCAGCTGTTCTTTAAAGGCCCCTGAGGTTTGTTAGAGAACATTAGTGGGGGGAAAACAGCATTATGAAGACCACTGAATGAGTTGTTTCTGTATTTTCTGTTGGTTAAATTCATAAATTTATGAAAGAATTTAAATCTTTAAACAACTGTTTACCAGACAGGTCACTGGTAACATTGTGGAGATGTTTAATTCAGAGTTAGGTTGCAAAACAAAAACCCAGGCTGTAAACATTGATCTCACCAGACAGTGTTCAAAATGGAAAGACTGTGAAACAACTGCAAACACACCAAGTTGTGGTCAACCACAGCAGCTCCAGTATTAATCTTAGCACTTATTAAAGTGTGTAGAAAATACTGGCAACAGAGGATAAACACGTGTTGAAGTATATTTCAACAATAAATTATTCTTTTGTTGTTTTTTTAATTGGGGGTGGAGGGCGGGGTCATTTTAGTTTTTCTGCAAATGTGAAATTTAAACAAAACGATCACAAGATAAAAAAGTTGCTTTGCTTTAACATTTACTTCCAATTCAAAGTGCTCAGAAATTCTTAGTAAAAAAAAAAAGCAAAGCGCTGGTTATGCTTGTATGAGGATATTTTTTTATTTTTTATATTTTAGGATGAACATTTCCAAACCTGGATTATGCTTTTCACGCTAGAGTTTCCTCAGGAGTCGGGAGCATAAAGTAATTATTCGTCTGGACTAACACACAGATCATTATCAATTCAGCAACCCCCTGGGTTTGTTATGCCAGCTCTTTACTTTTGCAACAAGACGGAAAATAAGCACATCTTACAAATGAAGTGTTAACAGTTAGCACCCTCAGATCCACTTGAAAGTGATGGAAAAGACCAATTATTTTAGCTAATTGTAGACTTAGGTTTGCTCCACAGGTGTTTTTGGTTCGCTGACTCCAATTTCTCCAAGTCAGAAAAAAAATCTGAGATGTTGCAGTCAATTTCAAACTCCTTTTTTATTTGTCCTGATGTTTCTTTAACATGTTTTACCTTCTCTTTAGGAACCGTAACTCAAAATCCTAGGAAATAAGTTTTCTAAATATTTTTCTGTAATTTCCATGCTGTGCTTGTGCAAATACTTTAAACAGCAATCTGACTGAATTCAAAATGCTCCATGATAGAGGATGGAAACTCTAAAAGATAAAACATAGCGCATTTGCTGTATTAAACTCAAGTTTCCTGAAAGTCTTGCTCTCTCATAGCGCGAATAGAGTATCTCTACATGTCAAGCAAAATGTTTATTTGCAACAATAACTGCAACAACTTTTGTGATTCATCTACAGTAATTTGTAAGCAACTCAGTGATTCTCAAAAATAACTAACTATTTGTTTTTGCATCGGTATAGAGGACAGGAAAAAGCATCAGATTTTTTAGTTTGGGCTGGGCTTCTCAGTTTGATATTTTATCAGCATATCTTGGTGCATTTTTACAAATACTTGACACAAAATATATAATGTTTCATTTAGAGCACGTCCAAAACAAATGTACAGTAAGAGTAACTAAGGCCGGAATGTTTCTCCGGTGGTTCAGTTTTTATTTAAGGTTCGGTGATTCGGTGCTCACTGTCCATATGTTTCCACATTATCCTAATCACACAAGTTAGACAAGATCTACACATCCAGAAAATACAACACAGCTGAATAATCCTTTGCTGTCTGCAACAGAGTAGGTTGTATTCTAATGGGCATAAGATAAAAAGAATATGCAACTTCTCACTTTAAGAGAAAATGTTGATTCCAAGGATATAGTGCCTTGATAAACAATGGGTCTATTATTTAGGACTGATTAAAAAAGGCAGATCAGCTGTGTGTAAAAGATTAGAAATGGTTTGTAAAAGTGCAAAATAGAACATGCCATAGTAAAAGTAAAATCTTACTGAAAAAGAACCTTAAAATTGTTATCTGCAAATAATCTGTTTGCAGAAGACTGTCTGCTATGTTAACAAAAGTAATTACAAAACACGCAACGATTATTTAAACCCTTCTTAATAATCAGTGGAAGCTATTTTATTGGCATTAAAGTACTCAAATTTTTCTTATTCTCGTGTAAAAGATTTTAGTTTTGGTATTTTAGCCATTTGATTAATGATGTTTTTCTGACATGGAGAGAATAAGACAAATCTGCCCTGGCATGTTCTCTTGTCTAAGAGAAATTTGTCTTATATTTATATCCCAGTAAGCCATCAATTCTTGTTAATTATTAACTAATCATAAATTTCAAACTCTAATTAAATTACAAAAAGTAAAATATGAACTGCAAAAATATTTTAATTACACAAATTCAAGAGGAATTTTTCAGGATATGTAGCAAGAAGAGCAATTATTAATTTGTCTATTTTTGCAGGCTGCAGTGGTATAGTGGGTTAGACTCCCACCTGAGCTCTTTCTGCAGCGAGTTTGCATGCTCTGCTCATCAATGCATGGGTACATGAAGAGTTAAAAAGATTAAGACTAAGATGACAACTCACCCTAAAATGAAGGAGAAAAAGACACAAGGCAAGAGATGGGCTCAGTCTGACCTGCAGAGGCAGCTCATTCTTGACGACAAAACTCCAAATGCTTTGTCATATAAGGGGGACAAACACTCAGACAAATAAGAATAAGACTATTAAAAGACTTAAAAACAAATACTTTAAAATGGAAGCCAGTGAAGGCTGTTAGATTTGCTTTCCTTTAAGAATCGTGCAGCAGTATTTTCTACCAGCTGAAGACATGAGACATTTTAACACCTACAGAAATTAAAGATTGCATTTTTGCAACATTTAGATTATGCTACTGCGTTTAAAGATCAATCTATTTTTAGTTTGGGTTTTTTTGAGACAGCCTATAACAACTATTGAAAAGAAGATGTCAATTTTTTTCTAAAGGTTTTGGAGGAAAAAGCTCCAAGTTGCCAACGGTGCAAGTGTGATATTTCAATAAATATTTAGATGTACTTGAAAACTGAAGGCAGCAATATACATAAACAGAAATAAGTGTATTTATTCTTTAAATACTGTACTGCTTATTTAATTTTCCTCCATCTATCCTTCCATATCTACCCGCTTCCCGTTCAGGGTTGCTGATGAGCTGCTACCAGACTCTTTTCATAATTTACTTGCCAAAATGATATATATAAAAAAATGCATATACAATACCTTGTAATATCACAGTAAATAAATAAATAAACAACTCAAAGTGAAAATCTGATTTGGGAAGAAACAGGATTAGCTGGTGCGTCCGAAATGAGTGTTTCCTGTGGAGTGTCCTTGTGCTGTCATGTGCTGCTTTGAGGAATCAGCAGTGTGGTTGTAATGGACTAATGAACAGCTGTCACTGAATTTAAATACTCTTTCACACATACAGAGATTGTCACAGCTAGTGTCCCTCCCCTGCACATGCAGATGCTTACAACACGCACAGACCCTGACACACACGCACACACACACACACAGACATATTCTCGATGTCTTTTGTAGCTGGCTTTTACTTAGCAGCTTCCCACAGGTTTCAACTTTGTGTGGCTCTGACCTCTAAATGTGCATTTTTCCCAGTACATATAAAATGCTTGTTTATCAAGCCTTTGATCTAATATGGAGAGGCTATAAGCTGTGGTGGTTTTTCCATTAAAGGGGTGAGCCCTTCCTGCAGCTGAGATGTGTCTTCAAATTTCCCAATAGCAAAAGATCAATAACTGTACAAGAAGAAGGATAACTTGTGACCAAGCACCCAACCCCGTCCCTAATCCTTCCCTGGGTAATTGCCCATTTGCCCTGAATCAGAATTGCTCACTTTTTTCAGGTTACACAACAAAAACTTCCTTTTTAGACCAAAAAATCTAGAACAAAAATCCTCCAAAAATGGCTTTATGCAACGGCAACTACTTTGGAACCCAAAAAAAAAAACACATTTTCTTGCAAAATAAAAATTAGAGCGTCAACACAATTTTTATTGTGCAGGACCTCTAAAATAAAATAAAATAAAGAACCCTTAATGGTACATGGACTATTTCAACTTTTGTTGGGGTGGAAAAGTGAAGCACTATTTGGGATTTAAAATAACTAACCACGTTTTAAAAAATGCAATACAGTCTGTTTGTGATACTGGAGGTGCTTTCTTAAGACACACATCAAAAACTTTTCAATCACTAACAAACTGGCGCAGCAATCAGCGTTACCAGATCATTTTTAGATGATTACATTTCACCTTGTGGCTACATTATTAACACATAAAACTGAATGATAATGAAACGGAATAATTACAAACAGTGTGAACACACTCTTTGGCTGAGTATTTCCCCGCAATCATACATACATTTTCAAATGCACAGAGATCTTAAATGTCCATCATTGTGCTATTTATCTATTCATACAGTAGATACATGTTTATGAAGGTTCATAAAATAAAGTTCTTTTAAATGATTAACATTTAAAATGCTGATACAGATTGCTTCATTAGAGCAAATCATTGCTACTTATTTTCTCATATAGTGACTCCATGTATTAATATATAATTATTATGCACAAGAATTAACTTTTTAAAATATTTATTCAACAGATCCCATTGTGTTGCAGTTTGAAGACCCCATTTCATAATTTCAGACAGTTTATTAATCAGGAAAATAAGCTGTGCATGTAAGTGCATGTAACCATGTTTACCTCTGTACATACAAAGAAGTGATTTACATCTTAACCTGTTTGCTAATAAAAGGCAGCCACATCAGAATATTATATACAATAAAAAGCTAAAAAGATCATTTGTTTGATGTTCACTATGAAAAAACAATGTTGCTGCTGCATGTCTGCCAGATCACATGCTACCAAGAAAACAACTGTAAATTACTTCGGATGCGTGTGTGTAAATTTTATATCTCCTTAACCCATCATATTCCAGAGAACTTGATTAATGATTCATGACAACTCAGAAAAATTATCCTATTTCAGGGTTTCCCCCAGTGTATTATAAGACTGGCGGGCCACCAGGCTTGACTGGTGCCCCCACCAGACTTAGTATTGTTTATTTACTTATGTTTTATTTTTTTAATGTTTGCATTTTTTAAGACTTTATAATTGGTCTTCAGGTATTAATCTTCCAATAACACATAATTATGAAGTGATATTTTCACATTTTCTGTCAACTTAAGTAATTTTTTAACTCAAAAACACTTAGCAAGTTCTGGGGGAAACCTTGCTAATCCTCTATTCAAAACAGTAAACAAAACCTCATAACGTCTAATATAACAATTAATGACAAATTATTGAATTTCAATGACAAAATTCATCTTCAGCAAATGATATTGCATAAAAATGTTACCTGTTCGCTGTGATTTTATCATCTATTTTTTGTTAAGTTGTGACTATTGGCTAACTTTATGAGTTCTAATTTGAAGTAAAGTCATTAACACAACCCACTAACCTATTAATATTTGTCATACAGAATAGTTTTAACATCTTTTTAAGATATTAAAATGATCATCCTGCAGACAAGGTTCAGGTTATTACAAAATGGAGAACTGTAGAACGACGAGGGTCCAGACCAGACTTGCACAATTTTAACCAAATGTTTAGTTAAACTTACTGCATTTAGTTTAAAGAAAATATTCAGTGGTTGTTTGTGAATATTTTCTACTTCCCACACTATCTACTTTGTTCTCAGCATAACTCTCAGTTCATCTTTTTTTTTTTTTAACCTACTCAGCTTCTACTTGGATGCGAAGACGAAGTAAACAAAATGGAGAGTGTGTCCCAGTGGCACGGTGTGTTGACATAGCTGTCTGCTGCTGCTGCGATCTCAGATTTAAAGAAATTATCATGGGAGGAATGAAGAAGAGCTCTCACTTCACTTCACACCAGGGGTTAAGAAGGATTTTGAGGGTGAAATTAATGGAGACTGAAGGGTTGTGAAACCACTGGCTCATATGAAACACATGTCCATGCATATGCACACATGGATGCATCAATTTCTTTACAATTAGATCCTCCTGAACAGGTTTATCACCTGATTCAAATGAGTTATGTCTCAACTTATTTTCATTCTTCAAGAGAATTCATACAAGCTGGAAATTTATGTTGCCTTATCCATTTCAGGTTAACATTTTTCATTTCAGAGATTGGACAGAAGTCAAAGGAGTATGATAAATTGAGTCACAGTAACTATCAAAAGCAAACACAGGTTGGCAAAATGTCTCACCATTTTTATTCACATGCCACAGCAAATAAAACATTATGTTTCCATAGACAAATGTCTGTTTGCAATAAACTGCATAGATAAATAGATTACTTCGACTTTGTATTATCTGATGTTTTTAGTCGAATGTGTACAACCTAAAACAGAAAGCAAAGTTGTTTTTAATAAACTTAGTAAAGAAGTGATACAAGCAACACAAAAGTACTGTGTGATATTGTTTTCTTACAATTTGAACCCTGAATGAAAACCACAACATAAAAATAGCTAAATAGACTTGCGTAACACCGTCTTGGGAATAGCTGTGAGCTCATATAGGAAGTGGCACAGGTGGCATCAATCAGCAATCAGTAGATACAAGTAGTGGCTGCAGGAGCAAAAACGATGGTGCAACAAGAAACATGTCAGGAGCATGAAAAATCAAGACATTATGTTTTAATACTTGACATCATAATCTTGTAGCAATGAATCTTTCCTTAAACTTAATCAGGTGTTTAGGTGATTACAGAAACTTTTTTGTTACTTGTTTAAACTGCTTGTCAGAAATAACAGCAATTTATAGTTTTATAAATAAAAAAAACAGAGTCTGCCATGAAACTTACCTCAGTGTAACCACTCTTGCACCATCTGCCATGCAAGTACAGCAGGACAGCAGTACCTGCTTTGGGCTGAAATCTGACATAAGCGCACTGGCGATAAGGGAACGAGGTTTTCACCAAGATAATGGAAAGAAAAGTTAGTAAAACTCAAAAGCACTAATTATATTTAGAACCACAATTCAGCTTTCTAGAATACCTGCAGGCGGCATGCTGTAGTTAATAAATCAGCTGTTCAGACACATACATGCCACCCCAAACATACAATACACCACGACCAAGAAGCAGCTCATGCACCAGTTAATTCTGTCTTCATGCTTAGTAATTTGAAGTTACTAAATTCCACTGAGCAAAAATCAAAAGTGCATGTACAGTGTTTTGCATGAGTATTCACACAATTAACCTTCACCACATTTTGTGACATTACGACCACATTTCACTGTATTTTACCATGATTGTATGTATAGACCAGCACAATGTTGCACATAATTGTAAAGAAGAAGATTAAAAATCAACACTGGGAGGCATGGTAGAGACAGGATCATTCTGTGGGAAGACCTGACAATGGATGGACACAGACATTCACTATCCAATCTGGTTGAGATTGAGCTAGATTAGTCTCCAGATCATCAAATACCTTCTACTTCACAATAAAGCACTACTTTCTCACATAAAGTTCCTGTAAATCCACTTTAATGTGTGGCTGTAATGTTACAAAATAGATATGAATGTGTTTTCAATTGCACTGTACCTAAAATTTAGACATATTTTCAGGCATCATGTCCATCATAGGGTGGGAGAGAGTCGCCAAACGAAGAAAACGTCTTTGTGCCTCTTTGTTATCTTAGACTGGAAGCACATCAGCTGCCACGTTTGATTGAAAAATCAAAACCAGAGAGAGAGAGAAAGGGCAGCCATCGCAGCTGAACATCAGAGCGAATGGATGAGTGTATCAGTATCCATCAGGATGAATAAATCAACACTTTCCTCTAAATTAATCTCTCTTAAGTTGAAATTTTATTTCAGATGAGCTTGGACATCTCCATGGTAACAGGAATTCCACCACAATTCCCAAGTGGGTCTAACAAGCAGCGTGTACGGACTGTCGGCGTGACACGCTTTGCGCGCGCTGCATCCGCTCTGCACCTGAGCGCAGAGAAAGGCGAAGGCATTATTCCTCCAGAAAAGCAAACAAACAAAAAAAAACTGAACAGGAGCTTTGACTCATTGTTCACGTGAGAGACTAAAATGTCACATTCCTCAGTGAACTGACAGCTCATGTGCTCTGATTATTCTTCGTCTGCTTGCACACACACACACACACACACCCCGACATGCAAAGAAGCAGTGCACTTTGAGTCTCTGCTGTTTTCTTGGTCTTTCCAGTTGGCGGTGGCCAGACGCGGCAGAGCTGGCACAGCCAGAGTCAGAGTGCCAGAGGGAATGGAGCGCCACATGGCACGCTCATGGCGGGGCCAGCTGGGGGGGGGAGGAGGGAGACATGATGGTTGAATGTGTATGTGTCTGTGTCAGATAGGGTGGAGGTGGTGCGGTGGGTTTTTTTGCATCTTAAATTCCACAACATCTGTTCAATAGGCAGCACCCATATACACCAACGGAGCTGGTGTGTTTACAGGCAGCCGTAGGAATAGGGGGGAGGTTGGTGCATGCATTGTGCATGTGTGCAAGCATGTGCTTGCATAGGTGTTGTGGGAGAAGGGAGCTAATGGTTTTCAGGATATTTGAAGACGAGTTTCAAATTTGCTGCTCTCGAATCAGCAAGTTTCAGAGCATGAAATACCGCCTAGCTCGAAAAGCAACAACAACAAGAAAACAGCAAAAAAAAAATCAAACAAGAGCTATTAAATTCCCCTCACATATGGCCATTTTGCTCCAGGCTGATTTATGGTGTCTGACGTGAGGATCATAATTTGTAGTTCATCACAACAACTGGGTTACGAGTAATTGAAGCATCATCTTCACTCGGTCTCCATGCCAGTGAACTAGCTGTGTTCTGGCTTGTAGGGGAGAACCATCATTCTGTTCTGCAACACTGGGAGTCCGCACGCAGATAGAGCAGGCAAAGAAATGAGGCAAAGGTTTCTAACCTCGCTTGATGGGAGTCAGAAATCTGATTGACCCCTCTCTTGCTGCGATGCAAGCACAGGAACACGAAATAACACACGTACGCATCTAGATCCCCTCCTCGTCATCCCTGCTGGCACTTTGGGGAAAAAGTGCCTCCTCCCACTCCCATTTATCTGCCCCCCACTCCACCTCACACTCCCACCCGTGGCAGCCGACGTCCCTCGCAGCGTGGCGTACCATCTGTTGCCCCCCTCCGCTCCATCCCACCCTCTCTCAACACAATCCCACCCTTCTACACCTTCCCGTGCCGTCCTGCCCGTACAGCCGACTCAAAGCGCCACCAAACTTCAACGTCGACCAGTTTGAAGAAACTTACATAGACACAAATATCAGTTTAGATTATTTAGCAGCGTCTCTCTCTAAAATGTTACACCTGCCACACTTATTTACTCCAAACCATAAAGCTGCAGAAACGTAACTCCATACACCGGCAAACTGCAGATGAAGTTGTACTGCAGGAGAGGACACAGAAGGACTGCTGATTGCTCTCATGAATGTTTAATCTGTGAGGCTTTAATAGGGATGAAGTCTGTAAAATCTCCTCCAACACCTCCAGGCTAAAAGTGAAGCCATGCCAAAAGCCTAATTAAATGTTTTTTAAACCTTTCCCCTTGGAGAGGGCACAGAGCAGCTTCACCCAAAAGTGCCTCTGTGTCAAAAAGAGGATACTTAATATGGGCCGAGTGTACCTGACACAACTTCTCAAGGGCAGTTTGCTGCACTGTTATGTAACAGTGTCAACTTGTTGTAGAACTATGATTTTAACACTTAGCAACATGCAAAACCAAAATTCTGTTGTTAAAATGCTTGAAATATTTTGAGCTCCTATTTTATCAGATGCATAAAGGAGAATTTTAAAGTGATTAATTGTTATTGGATTTTGAAAAATTTGGGAAGATGAGTGATTCTTTGTTTTCTGAAATTATCTGTGATTTTATTAGTACTCTTGGTGCTGTTTGTGTTTTACATTTTCCTGTGTCACCACATCACCATTTTTCTCAGGTTTTGGACTCTAAAGTTTGAAAAATGTGTCAGATTAATATATCAGGCAACTGCAGCTCACCCAAAATGCTGTTTTCAGGTTCTGCAGGGATTGTTGTTTTGCCCTGATTGCTGCTCTGCTGCCTTAAAGCTGCCATGCATGCAGCACAACAGAAGGCTTTTCCGCTCTCCCTACTCAGAATCCCATTTGGTTTGGTTTGTATCTTATGGTTGGGTTTTGCTAGGTTTGTTTTGCATTAGTTTATTTTTGGGTTATCTATAGGTTCTGCATTTATCTAATTTGGTTTCTCATTTCAGGTATTCCTTTTCAGATTTTACTTCTTTAGTATAAGTTAATAAATTCCTTTTTCTTGAAGTCAGAAAATCCTTGTGTGCGATTTCCTTTAATGTTACCCCACCAAACAAGCCTGGTGGACGTAACAGTAATATATCAGAATATTTCTGAAAACATTTCAGTCCATAAAATAAAAACTCATACCCTATATATTCATCATACATAGTGATATTTTGATGATTAAAACTAAATCCCAAATGTAGTTTTTTAGGAAATTGAAATATTACATAAGATTATTAAGAAATATTCCATGTAGTGTACTGCTTGTGGATTCATTACTTGGTCAGGGCTTCTTTTGCATGAGTTGGTATATCAGTGCAGTGTGGCGTGAAGGAATCAGTCCGTGGCTCCGCTGAGGGGCTAAAGAAGTCCAGGTTGCTTTAAGAATGACCTCCAACTCATTTGCATTGGTGGATCTGGTGTCTCTCATCTTCCTATTAAAAATACCCTTTAGTTCCTCTATAGAGGACTTGTTCCCAATGCAGCAATATCACCTACAGGTGCCTTTGGCAGTATGAGCAGGTTAAGTCCTGCTGGAATAAGAACTCAGTGTCTCTGTAAGGCTTGTCGGCAGAGGGAAGCATTAAGGACTATAAAATTTTGCGGTAGATTGATAGAAAACATCAGCAGATGACATGACTGCCTAAATCATCACTGACTGGAAACGTCATCAAGAAAATTGGATTCTGGGCATTTCCACTCTTCCCACAGACTCTTAGAATTTTATTTCTAAATAAAATGCAAAATTTAATCTGACAAGAGGACTTTGGATCACTGAGCATCAGCCCAGTCCTCTTTCTCCTCAGCCCTGGTAAGATATCACAGCTTGGAGACCACATTTTTCAGCTCATGTCTTTCTGAGATTTCATTTTTGAAGTGATCAAACACATATTAATGCACAGTTTCCAAAATGTTCCACTTTTTCCCAAAAGAGTTTTGGCCTTGGCACTCTTCCACATATGTTAGCCTTTCTAGTCTTTTCCTTATAGTTGAATCTTGAATACTGAGTGCTTTAGAAGTCATTCTGGGTCCTTGTGGCCTTACATATAGGTCTACTCACTTCAAATTAAATAAAAATGATATCAAATGCTTGTGCTGGTTTGTGCAGCAAAAATTTTCAAGATATTATTTAATGTTTACGGAGGTCATAAAGTCAACCCTGCACCACCATATTTACAAAATCAAGCAAATTTGGTGTAAATCAACTGAGCTACAAATACTGTAGCTGCACAAACAAAGGCATATTTCATATCAAGTTTGTTTGATTTTGTTAATTTTAGGACAAAAAGCAGGCTGCTCTGTGGTAAACCTTGGAGACTTAAAAAAAATCATAAAAATTATAACGGCACAAACAGCAATTTTTGCTGCACAAATGTAGCACAGTTGATTGACACAACCCTGATTTGGTTGTGTAAATGTGGACTAGCTGGTTGACCTTTGATGACCTCTGGAAACACTTATTAATATCCTTTAAATGGCAGCAGCACAATGTTTAACCTGGTGTTTGGTTTAATTTGAAAATGTTGAATGGCAAACATCGCTTTGAGGTTCTGTTGGAGTAATTTGGTTTGGATGACCATTCCTGAGAATTCCTCCATGTTTTCTCCATTTGTGGATAATATTGGTAATTGGTTTGTTGGAGTTTCAAAGCCACAGAAATGGCTTTGTAACCCTCTCCAAACTGATCAGTGTGAATAACTTTATTTTTCTCATCTGTTTTTGAATTTCTTCAGGTTGGAATATGATGCTTTACTGTTTGAGACCTACTGGCCTTCTTCGTTCTGTCAGACGGGTTCAGCCTGACCGTGGTCTCATCTCGGTATGGCAGGTGAAACTGATGTCAACTTTCCAAGAACTCTTGTTTATCAAAATGGTTTTATTAGCACTGCACATTCCAATTTTATCCTAGTTATTAAAAAAACAATAATGTACATGCTTCTCAATAAAGAAATTGTACTCAAAGTGGCTATTACAATAAAAAGCAGTAACTCTATTAGTAGTTTTAGTTTCCTAAAACTCTCAGTAGAGTAAAAGTGTTATTCCTTTCCTACTTGAGGCTATAATAATAATAAAATAAGGCTTGAAAACTCATATTTGATAGGCCCATTGTGTTGGAGAGTGTAGCTATATGCAGTTGGAAGGATGCGTATCTACAGAGGAAGATGGATAGATTAACGAACGGACCACTGATGTTTGACCATTTATCTCAGGTGTATAAGGAAGAGCTCAGCAGTGACAGCTCATCCATCAGCCGCAGGGACTCCACTCAGCCTCCTGGAACAGAACCAAAACTCATTTCCATCCACTCTCTCCTCTTCTCTCTCCTGTTCTTCTCAGATTTGGACCACATTTTACTTTTTGTTTCGCCTATTTTGGGCAAACTAATAAGAAAACACTAGGTTAGAAAGACTCAAACACAATGTACAGACAAAAGGACATGGTTGCAAACTTCATGAAAGTGAATGGCAGGAAACATGGGAATGACTTCGAAGAACACGTGTGCACATATATGGGGAAAAGAGAGCGAGGGCAAGGTAAGCAGCTAAACAGCAGCTGTCGACCTAATTCCTTCTCAACGCTGTGCTTGTGCTCTGATTAAGAAAGCGATCTGGCCTTTAATTTTCTCCTGACACCAGCTAATACTCTGTGTCTCAATCGTCTGGTTCCTGGTTCACAACAACGAGGCAACAGCTTGTGCAGAATGATCAAAAGAGAGGCTTCAGAGAATAAGAACTTTAAATAAAAACTAAAAGTACTCCACACATGGCTACCTAACTGAACTCTGCAAAGAGGTGATGGCTGTGGTCAACATTTTTTTGTAAAAGTCCAGTTAAACTCCAACCCTGGATGCAAATAGAAGGACTTTTAAAAATGGTGTAAAGCTATTTGACCTCTAGATTTAGTAACTGTTTTTGCCACCTTTGGAGACAAACACTGTGACTGAGTAGAACAACTACAGCCAATCTTCCAGTTTGAAAGCAACAAAGCAGTCCCAGACCATCACACTGCCACAACCATGTTTGACTTCTGGGAAAGAACTATTTTGTTTGTTGTTGTTTTTTTTCTTCTGAAATGCTGTCAGTTTTATGTCTTCATTATGGAACAGAAAGCATATCTTCCAAATGGCTGTTTCTGTCTCACCATGACACAGAATACTTCTTCAAGTATTGATGAAACATGAACTCTGACCTCAGATGTTTTGTGACATTATGGTTGAGTTGTCACTTCTGGAGAAATTTTAGTAGACTGTCCTCTGCTAAGAAGGTCCAAAGCTCTTTTTTTATTGTTATTTTAAATAGGGACATGATCTGTTTTTTGTTTTGTTTTTTTAGCTGTTTTGACCTGCTTCGTACTGTCAGACAGGTAATTGTTTTAATTTTACTATTCTGGCATCAATCAGTCCAGAGTGTGATTAACTAAATACAGCTGTCCTGTTGCATACACAGAAAATTAGAAATTAGTTTTGTTTACTCAGTATTTATTAAGTAAGTTTTTGAAAATTAATTCCATCATACTTCTACCTGAGTTGAAGGTAGAAGTAATAAGTATTACTTATTTTTAAAGTAATGCTATTTCTCCTTTATTACAATTTAGCTTATGATAAAATAAAATTTTGTGTTTTTACACAAGCTTTATAACAAAATGATATTTTTTAAATGTGATGTGACATTTGGAAATCAAGTTAATTCTTCAGTAAACGTTATAAATTGTCAGTGGAAGTATTCTGCACTGCTGTAATGTTGTGAGTACTTGTTTAAATACCTCTATGTTCTGAAAACATATCGAGAAATGTTTGTTTATTCTGCCTAACCTTGTCTCAGTGTTATTTATTTTTAATATTTGCATGCATTTATATCTGTGTCTGAGTATACAACTAAGTAAAATTTAAATAAGAAGTTACGATCTGGCAGTAAGTAGACTTTTTACAAAAACGTTACTCTCTCAACAATTTTTTTGGATAACAATTTACTTCTATTTGAGTAAAGTGGAAGTAAAGAAATGCTTCAGTACAATTTTAGCTACTCTACTGAGGAAGCAGCAGATTGTAGAATATATTTTTAGATTAGGACAAAACAATCCTGAAAAAAGATGGTAGCCTTGTCATTAGAAAATCATCTGTGGGCATAAAGGAACTAATTTTTGAAAGATTTCTATCAAGCAATTACATTAAAAGTCAAACAAATTTGCTAATTTTAAAAAATGTTTCTTTTTGACAATTTCTATTTGGGTTACGAATGCAGTTTATGAATAGCTCCATCTGTTGTTCTGACCAGAAAAATTAAAATTAACAAATACAACAACATCTGGATTTGCAGTAATTCTGATCATTTGTCTTAATGCGACTATATTTTATTACTCATTCTCAATCAATGATATCTTGTAGAGTTCAGACAAAGCACACTTCATATTTACTGGCAGCCCTGAACAATATGTGAAGAACATTATGACAAATATTTAAGCAACGTTCCAAGACATAACCAAGAAAGTTAAAACGGGAATAAACAAATGTTCCATATGGACACTCACCCTAAACATAATTAGTTAGAAAAGTAGCACAAAAGGACAAACAAAGACAATATTTTGGAGGGACCGTGGCATAAATCTGACCTCAGACCCATTGACAATTTGTGGGGAGATGCGAAAATGTGTGTGTGAGCAAGGAGGCCTAAAAGCCAGTCTCAGTTTGGTAAGGAAAACTGAGCCTTAGTTTCAGAAAACGTTTGTGAGATACTTGTAGAAGGAGAAACAAAATGTCTTACCCACATTACTAAGGAAATGTGTGCAGAGTTTTGGGGGGAAAAAATCTGTGAAAGCAATTCTTTTTGTCAAAATTTATGGCATTTATAGCAGACGCAAAGAGTTTAATCACATCTTACCTAAAACAGGAAACATCAGCCTTATTTAAAGTAAAATAATGAGGAAAAATCTATTTCAATTTTTTTTTTTTAACTACCGTGTATTTAAACATTCGGTTTCAACTTTATGCCCAGTGCAATTATAGTAAGTTTATATCGTACCAATATATTCAATAACACAATAGAACATTTCAAAAGCTTGCTATGAAAGCAGTAAAAGAAATGAAATCATTGATTTGTAATAGGAATAAAAGATTATCATACTGTACTCAAACACAGCTTCTTCAAACTCGCTCAAACAAACACTCTAAGCACAGGGGATTATTGAACTTGACATTCTCTTTTTGCTTTGTTTTGTTATAAAGTGGCAGAGTAAACATTCAGCTCTCATGATCTAGAGCCGAGGATTTGCGGCGGGACAGACGCAAACACGAGAGCAAACCATAAACCTCAGGCAAACACGAGGTGTGCGTGCGTGTCCGCCTGCCTCTCGGACTGCCATGAGGAGCGTGTGTGCGAAGGAGAGGTGGCGTTGCTAGGAGCACCAGGTTGTGTGCAGACAGTGGTAACAGAGCAGAGACGGCAGCATCAGCAGCAGTCTGGCAGTGGAGAAGAAAGGAGTGGAGCAATGCCAAAAAGATTCCCCCTGAGAGAGAGAGAAAAGGAAAGAGACAGACAGGAGAGGGAGAGGAAACACAGAGAGGCCATGCTGGTAGTCATCACTGAAGGAGAAAAAGATACTTTATACACTTAATCTATATATAATACTTTATATACAACTGAGAGGGTCAATTAAAAAGTAAATAGGGGCAGCAATTTAGCTTTGAGGGTTGTTCTTGCATAGATGCAACAAAAATGGCGATGAAACAGCAGGAGAGGGAAAACGGGTTGGGGAAAAAGAAGGAGACAATCTGTTGGGGCTCTTGTTCCCCTTCGCTCTTCGTGTCACCCATCAGTCAGAGAGGCTATTTCCAACCAGTTCGCATCACTTCCTCACCCCTTCACGTTACCCTGCTGGGTCCTCTCTCCATTTTCAGTTTCTTTCTCTTTCCCGCTTCCTTCTTCTTTCCCCCCTTATTCCGCCTTTAAACGGAAAGAGCCGTGTGAACAGCCTATGCAAATGAGATGGTTATTACCCCACTGCTCATCAAGCCGCGCAGAGGAGACATTAATAGGCTGATGAATATGCATGTGAATTTGTTAATTAAGTTAATTATTCTGCTGAAAATGCATTCGTCTTCCAAGGACATCTTCCCCAGGATTTCAACCTGCTCCGCTCATTAGTCATGCGATATTTCATACACAGAGTGAGAGAGGGAGGCAGACAGTGGGAGGGAGAGCCGAGACAATGTGTTTTCAGCTGGGGCTGTAAAAGTATGGGGTAAAAATAATGCATTTCAGTGTCATCAGCCGCTCACAATGGGATGTGCAATAACCGCCCGTCATAGCAAACCATCACATTGGTTTTCAGTTATGGCACATTATGCTTAAAAAGTCCTAGCAGGAGTTTTCAGCATCCTTTTTCTGCACTTGCTTCCACCTCACTGGTTACTTCTCCCTAATTGCTTATTAAAACCCTCTTAAATGAACTTTTTTTGCCAACTTTCCAACACATTAATTAATTGTTGTAGCCAATTAAGTGCCGTTGTGCAAATGAGCCTCATCACAAATGGTCCTATAGGGCTAACCCCTCCTTTTTCCATCTTTCTCTCCTCGTCTCTTGCTCTTCCCTCACTTCACCACCCTCCCTCCCCCCCGCTCATCTTCCCAGCTGCCCCACACACTTCAAGGCAGTCGGTGCCAAAAAGCAGAAACTGTGTCCTGATAATGCTTCACTGTTTCCTGGACTCCTTCCAGGCTTTTACGCTCACTGATCTCAAACTTGTACATTGTAGGTGAAAAGCAAGCGGCTCAGTTGATTCCTTTTGTCTGGCACATTTCTACAAAGAGCATCTTAATAGGACCGATTCTCATCCAAGCACCAAGCCGTACAGAGAAATCTGTCGATTGCACTGTCTGCTTAATTTGTCTGGTGGCCACAGATTGTCAAGGAGGCTTGTACGTATCAAATAGTTTATCTCCATTCACAGCAGGTAAGACGCGAGGTTACCTAGAGAGGCTGTGAAAAAAGGAGGGTAATCAACTTCAAAGCACTCCATAAGGTTGCCAAGATGCTCGCACGTCAACATCCTGCCTCTGAAACCAAAAAACATGCTGGAGAAGGAGCTGCTAAACAAATGTTGTAGGAAAATGAAGAAGAAGAAAAAAAATCAACCTCTCTCTGGGTTGTTCATGCTAAATCTATGTGCACATGCAAAAACATGCTTAGTGACTTTTTTATGTGTAAGTAAGAGCATGTATGAAGAAGTAGATGTAGCTTGACATTGTTGGATACTCTACATTTGCTATTAAAGCACCACAAATGTCAATTTTTTAATGAAAATAATTCGAACATATAGCACTATAGCAGACATACTTTGGGATAAATTTAAAGGCACATTTTTTTAGGTTAAATTTGTCCAATTTCACTTGTGGGGTTCCCCAAGGTTCCATTCTCAGCCTACATATTTTCATTATTGAAAGATAAAATGACCACATACGAAAATGACAATTTTAATATTACCTGAAACAAAAGATATCAGAAAGACAATACCAGCTTAAAGACAGTTGCATAACAGATCAGTGCTTTCAAAGATGGAGAACAATGTAATAGGAAGTCACTGAAAGTTCCTTAGCATTCAACCAAGGGTGTAACTTTGTGTTGCAAGTTGGTGACCTTCCAGTGACCTATAGTCACTGGAAGGCCTTTTCTTATCTAGTGCTAAGAATAAAGCCAAAACTTACATGTGAATGCCAGATAGTCTTATTCAATAAATTATGATATGATGTGTCTTTAATATAGCAAATAATAAAGACGCAAAACCTTTTTTGGGTCTGATTGGAGCAGGTGGTGAATAGAGTGACCATCGATGTTACTGGATTCTATAAAATGTGGCTTAAAGCTGAGATGCTGATGTTTAGATATGCAAAATATATATTCTCTCTGCTAATAAATCTATAGTTTGGTTTCTGTCAATTCTTGAAACAAGAGAGAACAAACTAATTTCTCTTTATAGTGGCCCATAATTTAATTTTACTTAATAGGAGCGTGATTTAAAATTTAACAAACTTTGGCTTTATGAAATATTCCATCCTATTTGATAATTGCTCTGAATATCGCCACGTTCTACGAACAAATGATGCAATTTGTCCAGGGGAAAAATGTAGAAAAACAGGTGGTTGTATTTTTTTTTTCTTAACGTCATACACAGACTCGCTGTCATGGCAACCAATAAACAACAGCCCTGGGCAGAGCAATTAACACTAAAAAAGGATGTCCAATCCACTACATCACTGAGAGGACTTGCCATTTACATTGTACAAAGGAATTTTAAAAAGCATTACCTGTCTGTTAATGCTTTGAATACATGTATGTAACTCGGCATCTATGAAAAAAGGGTGCAGGAAATATTGGTGGGGACTGTCCCCTTCCTGCCATGTCAACACCAGTCCTTCAGGAAGTTACACCTATGCATTCAACTAAAGCTGTGTCATTTCGGTCTGACCTTGGTTTTAAAAATTGCGTACTATTACCATCTTAAAGACAAAGTCGGAGTACAGTCTCACTCCTCAAAAGCTGTGCGTGTTTTTATTTCCAGTGGTTTAGATATTTGTGATATTTTCTCTGCTTGCCTCTGTAACTAATTGATCAGGCAGCTGCACCTTAATTAAAATCTTGCTGCTAGAGTCCAAACCAACAGCATGAAGTCCTGAAATCACTGTTCCTTGTTTGTAAAAGGGTAGATTTTATGAACTTCAAATCTTACAATAAAATATTGAATGGTCTCAGTCTTAGAGACAATTAAGAGTTCAAAAACAGGAGAAGGTAGCATTTAGATTTTTAGCTCTGGAACTGCCTGATAACATAAGATGTGCAGAAACTGCTAGGACTGAAAACATTTTGTTTACTGTTGTTTTGAATAGACCTCTCTTTACTTTTGCTCCTTCTTTGCGCAATCAAAGGTTCCAGAGTCGTCTCGAGAACAGAGCCAGCTTTTCTCACCAGCTTGTTGAGCAACAGATGATGCCAGAAGAGATTGTACTCTCTGCAGCTGATCTATAAAATAAATGTGGCATCTAAGTAGTAGTCGGCTCAGTCCCTTCTTGTTCACTGTTGTGTCTCCATCCAGTCTGTTATCCAGGTGAAGTCCGAGATATTGATACACCTTCACCGCCATGTCTTCCCCCGTGATGGAAAAGGTTTGTGATATATTTCTGTCAACTGAAATCTACAATCTCTTTTGTTTTTGTCACATTCAAGATGAGATGATTTTTCTCCACACCACATTCGAGTGCTCCACTCAGCATTTTGGCCAACTGTGATACACCCAACCATTTCATTGTCATCTCAGTATTTCTGCAGATGTCAAAGGGAAAAGGAGTGGTGAGAGTACAGTCCTCTCTATTGCTTTGGACAACCTGGTGAGACATTCAACCCTTCAAAGCACTTTGAATTTCCTTTGGTATGAATGGTGCTGTACTAATTTGCTTTGTCTAATTTGCCTCTCTGACCTCGTATGATGTTATATTGACACAATAGTGGTGAGATTAGGGTTTCCTGTGGTTTGAACCATCTGTTTTAAGACACTTTGATCTTTTTAGCACTGGAAATATATCTTTGTGACTACGTTTCTTCTGATTTGCTTCATTCTGATGCCTCCCCTAACAGAAAAGTGTTTACAGAGACTTGCAAATGTACTCTTAATTTTTTTGTATTTAATTACAATCACAGATTTCAATGTGATTTATTGTCATTTTTGTGACAACCCCACATTAAGCAGCTTGTAACTGTAAAGTGGAGAAAAAATATAAATGATTTTTCAAATTGATTTTCAAGTAAACATCTGAAAAGGATGGCATGAATTTGTAATTACCCAACCTGAGTCAGTACCTTTGACTACGTCCCTTAATCATTCGAAAAGCCATGTTGCGAGTGAGAGACGGAAGTGTTGAAATTGTTTTCCCAAGTTGATTTTTGTCAGTTTATTCATGGCTTCTTCTTGTTCAAGTCAAGCTAATTTGTCTTTGAGTGTAACACACCTGGTTGGGGCTCATAGACAGCGATACTTACAGAAGCTTGAAACAGCTAGCTTAAAAACCGACCCATCTTCCTCCCTCCTGAGGTGTTGATAAAATTACCCACTTTGTCTGAATTCATACAACATGATTTATTTCACTACGTCATAAACTGGAACAGCATTAAAAACGTACAGAAAACGAGATGCTAACCAGTTTTTAGGCTAGGCTACATGATGGTGGGGCATTGTTTCCATGGTTACAGGTGGTGCAAGATGTTGAATCTCCACCTCAATCTCAAGATGACTTTTTCCTTTGCTTCACTTATGGTTTTCGTTGGTGCTCTTTCACAATGCTAGTCTTGTACAGTATTAATAGTTTTTCTGTTGACAGATTCTTCCACCTAAACTGTAAATCTCTGCAGCACCTCTTTCGTTAACATGTGCCATCGTCTCTGATAATGCTCTCCTGCCATGTTTTGGTAGGTTTGCAGATTTACCACATTCTTTCCATTGTCAGATATTTAATTGCCTGTATTTACACAAGGATTAAATTACACTGGTAAACTATTCATTAATTATGTGTGAATTTTAGGGATATCAGATTCAATTAAAAAAAAAACACACCTTGTAAGAAATCTTGAAGCCCAAGTATTCTATTTTTTTTTACCTTACAATTATGTACCTTTTGCGTTGGGTTTATAAAATCTGACTCAAACATTTTGCAATCTATGGTTGTAATGTCTCAAAATGTGAAAAGCAAAATCAGTGTGTCTGAATACTTTTTTTAAGTAACTAAATGTAACATCTATGATAGAGCTGCTTTGTCTGCATCGTCAACATATTGCAGCTCTATGATGTATGTCATTTACCATGAATCCAGGAATATGGGCTTTATTAAATAGCACTTTGTTTATCTTAAAAAGTAAGTAATCAGTATAGGGTCAGAAGAAGGCGAGATGGTAAACATCTCACCACCATTCCTTTAAATATTGTATATTTTGAGCACACTTTGCTATTGATTTGTTATCAGTTAACAATTAACAATCTTCTCAGTCTGTTATTTAATTATTTTGCAAATCATTCCAAAGCCTTTTCGATGTGTACTGCATGAAAGCTTAGTATGATTGTAGTATTACTTTTTTAATCATTTTCTCTCAATGCTTCATCTAATAATACATAAGCTTATTATATAGTAAAATATATGTGATAAACCATGGAGCTCCAAAAAAGTATCTAAATTCAGCATTATGCAGAATCAACCTTCTCAACAGATTGTTGTTGGGGTTTTTTAAGACACTTAACATGCAGTCTGTTGCTAAGCTAACTAGAACATTTCTTCCTCATGTTAACAACATTGTGTGAAACTCTCAGCACTGGCGCTGAACTTTCTCTTTTTTTGCCTCGTGTCTAGCTTTGGCCACTCTGCTGCCATCCAGACATGGCACTGATACACCCACCATAAAGATTAGGGGAAGATTTAGCTCTTGTGCCAGCCTCGCTCCCTGTGCCATGCCATCCCTCGGCACAGCGGGGGGTCCCGCTTGGCATGGCAAGGTGAACTAGCCTCTGATTGATGGGCAAGGTTTCAGCCTGCTACTGTGCTCCCTGAGGCTCGTGCCTCCTTTTCCTTTCTCCCACTGCTGTCTTGGCAGCACCGTCCAAATCCTCCTTCATACCAGGCAGCCAGCTAAAGCTCCTGGTGGGCACATCAATTACAGAGCGGCACCTCCCCTCTTTTCTCGTGTCTATCTGTGGGTCTGTCTACTGTCTCAGACGATGCCAATCTGGTCCCTCTCCATCTCCTCTGCCTTCTAAAGCTGTCTCTTGTGACTGTTGTTTTAAACTCCTGTTCATAAATACAGCTTCGCACATGCACAAACGCACATGTATTCATGCACACACTTTCTGCTCCCTCTCACAAGCAGGTCAAAATGGTAGGTGGGAAAACCCTCCCCAGAGAGCACTCATTGCCACAGGCTCAGCTGTACAATAGGCTCAGGTGTGTGTGTGTGTGCAGTATGTGCTTGTGTGTGCAAGGCATGGCTGCCTTAGTTTATTTCATTGAACTGTTTAATTAGTCTACATTTAGTTTTTTTGTTTGTTTGATTTAATGGTAAAAAAAAAAAAAAATACAATCATCGGCCATCATGAAGATATTTTAGGATCTCATATCTAGTTCAACTTGACTTAAAATTTGGTTGCTCTTGGTGAAACGTGAATATTTACTTGCAACACTGCGCCATCTACAGTATTCATGAAGAAACTGTCTTTAAACTGAGCTTCTTTTTCCCCAATAGATTGATAGGTAGATAGATAATAAAAGCTAATATAATATAATATAATTATATGTGTCATAAAAAATAAAGTAAAAAGTGAATATAATAATCTGTCTTTTTTAAATTAATGTATTTTATTATTAAAAGCCAATATGTAAAATTGGAAATCACTACTTTTGAAAATAATGATGACGAAGTGCAGCTCTATCTATCTATCTATCTATCTATCTATCTATCTATCTATCTATCTATCTATCTATCTATCTATCTATCTATCTAT
>CAEFZY010073261.1:0-17151 GCA_903066815.1 Brachyrhaphis roseni | reverse complement strand
GGTTATTAATAAATGTTAATTTTATGGTTAAAACAAAAATCGACATTTTTTTCCCAATATAAGACATACCCCGAAAGTAAGACATATTGGTACTTTTGGGGTAAAAAGAATGTAAGACACTGTCTTATTTTCGGGGAAACACGGTAGTTTTCACGGTGCTCTTCAACAAACTTGTTTTCGAACGAAGTAAATACGAAGCTCCTGCGCCCGTCGAAGCTCTCCGTGTTTCCTTGGGTCTGAGGGACTGCTAGAAAGAATATTTATATATATATCACATCAGCTAAGGGAACGTACATGCGCGTTCAATGACATGCTAAAATCACAGCGCCATCCAGTGGCCTAGCTTGACAACTACAGCTGACTGAAGGCGTCTTTGTGGAACTGTTTCCCAATCAACGTCCAAATAACCCGCAGTTTCAGAGTAGCAGTCCTACTTACTGTAAAACCTGTTGTCTATATAGCAGCATGGCTAAGCTGGTAATCAAGTTGTGTATTCTATAGTGTTAAATGTGCTGTAAGGAAGGGATTTTTTTCAGACATGTCTTCCTGTGAATGTGTAACAGAAGGCAGGAAGACTAGTGCAGTATTAGCACTAGTCTTTAGTGTGGTTGAGCTAATACTGCTACTGTTAAAGAAAAGCAGTGCAGAAAAACTACACAACACCACAAGATACACGTCTGGTCCGGGCCCTGCTGTGTAGAAGAAGAGAATCAATGTTCAGATAAGATTTGGTTTCACTGAGCTAAAGAAGGCTGAGGCAGAGAACAGGGATAAACTGAGCTGAGTCTACCACACGTTTGGCACGTCCCGTCCGTTTGGATCCCAACAAACACCGTAAGGAAGGGACGTCCTTCAAGCCTCATAAATCTACTGGTGTGAAAACTTGCATGTGCATGTCTGCAGATCTGTTTGGTAAAAGAGAATATACTGGAAAAAAAAAACAAACTCATGTAAGTTCCTGGAAGTAGCTATTAGAAAGTGTAAAACAAATCCATTTCTAGTGTTTCATGTTCAGAATGAGGAACCTGGGAGGACCAGACTGCTGCTGTGCTGCCAGTAGACGGCTGCTACAGGCTCCTTTGCATTTCCAGGTTGGGTTTCACAAAGATTTTTTTATTTTTTATTTTGGTTTATCACACATCTGAAGCTCAGAGGATAAACTGTTTATCAGACATCGGAGACAACAGGATTATGTCTGCTCCAAGACAACAGCAGGAGCACCATGTGTTAAAACCATAACCTGCATGATGTAAGACTGGTTACAGGACTGGACTGAGGTCCTGTCCATCTGAACAGGAAGCTTTAGTAATGCAGCTTTCACTGATTTGCTCATGTGTGGCAGATGGAAGAAAAAAGACAATTTTTAGACCTGTAGTCACCAAGAACTGAAAAAAAAAGACCCCACCACGTTAACATTTTATTAAAATGAATATTATATCTGGGAAACGTGATGTTTTCCTTTGACTTGAAAAGACGGGTGTGTCTGCAGAGGCATCACTGCAAAAACACAAAATCTTACCAAGTAATTTTGGTCTACTTTCTAGTGCAAATATCTTAGACAGTTGTGAACATGTTTTATGCCACAACCACAGTCATTGTGGGAAAACGAACACACCTTGCTCACCTAGAACCACGGTGAATGTAGCGTCACAACATGAAGAGTCTGTTATAGTCATGCAAAGACGAATGGAGCAAAACACAGGTTAATCCTGGAAGAAAGCCTGTTGAGTCTTCAAATGTTCAGAGTCCAGTTATGAAAGTGGACAAGATGAAAATAGCTTCTCACATCCCGTTTGACTGAGATTCAGTTACTGCAAACAGAAAATATTTAAGTTTTTAAAAAAGTACTACTTCCGGTAGCAGATTATTTTACTTAGAACATACAAAATGTTCTAGTAAAATAATACAAAAAACTATATTAAGCATATCATTGACTTTAAACAAGCTCTTGCTGAAAAGTTCCATGTAAGTCAGTTTTGTCTTATTTCAAGTGAACTAAGATATTTCCACAAGAAACTGGACCAAAAATACTTAGTAAGACTTTGTGTTTTTGTAGTGATAGATTAAAATAAGCAAAAATAAATCATGAGTTCTACAGCAGTCTCTCCTACAGCGTCAAATGACTGAGGTTCTGGAGCTTTTCTCTTCTCAGAAACCCGGCAGTTTTTGGGACTTTGTGGCCTGCAGGCAGAACATCTGATTGGGCCAGAGGTGGATCAGACCTGGCGCTGCAGGACGTCCTTGTGTCATGTGACACCGAAAGCCTCAGTGGATCAGGACAGATTTATCTGCTGCAGTTGCTGCTAACTGGTCCGAGATTAACCCATCACCAGGGACTCGGTTCTGTTTTCTTCACATTAGTGAGACTGTCACTGACCTGACCTCTGGACTGACCTCTCTTCCTCACAACTTTCTATTTGTATCTCAAGCAACTCACCGTAAACAGGGTTTACACAAGAATCCTACGTTTGAATTTACTACCTTTTACTACCTCTAGAATACTTTTACTACCAAAACAAAATCGAGCAGAAGTCTCTTTCGGGGAGCGGTGAATTCAAGGGATGCACCAATTTATACACCAGTTCCTTTAATGGCACCGATTTCTTTTTTTGTGAGATTAGTGATGGGCCAATACTTACATGTGAAGCCAATCTTGTCCTCTAGGTCAGGTCTGCACGGTTCCAGTTAACAATAGCCACCCCACCGATGCCAAAAGCAATTTTTAGTGACATTTCAGACAAAAAATGTTGATTATCCGGGATGGTAATTTAAGATATCTGCATTTATATTCTGACTAGTAAGAATAATAATTCAAGATATCTTAAATTACATTTTGACGAGTCAAAATTCCTTTGAAGATATCTCAAATGACGTCTATGGATCTGTCATTTGACGGGCACATATCCATGATTAAAAATCTTGAACGTAATTATGCCTAGTCAAAATTACAATTTTAGATATCTGAGTTAAGAATTGCGTGAAAGCCCCTTTGTGCTATCCAAACAGTTGCCTGCAGAATTTAATGTTTCTTGCACAAAATTGTCAGTAAATGCCACAATGTAGAAAGAGTCTGGCAATGTTGGATATGCCAACAATGCTGGATAAGTTTAGAGCGCAAAACTTCATGGAGTTTAAAACTTCTTCAGAACTCTGCAAATAATTTAATGTTTATTCATTTCCGACAAACCGAATGCACTGAAAAACAGCTTTGAAAAGCCGAAAGTGCTACTGTCAAACCATTTTCAACATGAAAGTGGCACATTTTCAAACATCTTTTCGTTTTTTTCAATTTTTCATTGTTTTAGAAAGCGAGAGAAAGAGTTGGAATAAACTCACCAAAGAGTCGAAGCAAAGTCCAAGCATGAGGTAAGAATAGCCTCAAAATGGTTATTATTAAAGAGTTCAGGGATGAACAGGGTGATAAATTTGGCTGGGAATTACAGCTCTGTGGATGACTTGGGCAATTGGGTGTAGGTTTGTGTGTAGGTGTGTGTGTTTGTGTGTATAGTTATTCATTATATACCACTTACGAGTTCAGACATACTCAAAGCGCTTTCAGAGTCAAACAGTGATTATTTTTTAATATTGATTTGAACAAGTATTGTTTTGTCCAAGCATGTCCTATCAAAGGCCACAATACTGTACTTCAACGGTGGGATGAGACACACCTTTGAAGTGGGTGTCATCCCTCCCATTGAGTTCCAGAGAGAGATCCAGAGTCTTGTCTCTCTTTTGGAAATGGAGAGAGCCAGATGGTTTGAGAAAAACCAAAAGGTCGTCTACGCCCAAAGAGAACTGGACAATGCAAAAGCCAAGTTAAAAAGGCAGAAAACACTGAAGGAGATGAGACAACTACTGACACCAGATGAGTTTTACAATTCAGAGTCTCTCAGCCCTTTTGACATCGCTTCTCAGGTCCAGAGTGACATAAAGCACAACCAAACAATGCTGCTGCATCAGAACTTTGACCAATTGAAGGCAGCTCATATAGCCAGCGAGGAAGCAATCCGAGTAGAAAAAGAAAAAAGTGACTCCCTTCAACAAGAGTTGGACTTAATGAAGACTCGCTACAAGGAGCTTCAATCACAATATGAAGCTGCAGGTCAGGGGAACCTGCAGGCTGACATGCAGCTATTTTATGAAGAGAGAATCAGGCGCAAGCAAAATCTCCCCAAAAACCTGAGAGCCAAGAAGGACACTTGAACTTGAACTTGAACACTACTGAAGAAGTCGACGTAAAGCTTTATTTTTCTACGTTATCTCTTTATTAAAAAAAGCACAAGAAGAAAAGTGGCCAGGTGTCTAGAACCAAACAGGGAAAAAGACACAATCGCTGCAAAAACCTTTTCTGACCCTGCGTCCATGGATCTCTACAGTCTCTTAGAAACCCTGACAGAGGATACTGAGGTACCTGATGGATCTCCAGAGGACCTAAATGACTTTGTACAAGGGCTGAAAGTTTCAAACATTCTAAACCCCGAACCAATGGAAGTGACAGACGTCTGGGTGGAAACTGTCACAGAATAGGGAAAGTCCAGATCCTGAAGCAGTGGAGGCAGCCTCCCAAGAAAAATCTTCAGTGTGGAAAATGATACATCACACTTTAAAACTGAAGAAACACCAAAAAGGCAAGAGAAGGAAGAAATCCTTCAAACAATGCCACTAACAAAAAGTCTAGGTAAATTCTGAACCGTTTCCAAAACCTCAAAATGCTTCTCACATTTTAGACCAAAAAAAAAAATAAATGGCCGTGAGTTTTCTCCGGGTGCTCCGATTTCTAAAACCATGTACATTGGTGTTATTGACCAATTGGCATTGGCCATTGGCAACACAATTCGGTGCGATATCCACGCACCAATGATGTGTGACTGGAAGTGAGCTACCATCATGGCAACACCACCGCTTACAGGAGCACCAGCGATAACTTACAGTGTAATGGTGTCACCGGTGTCTGGAATGAACGAGGACATCAACGGGACGGGGCCACTGGAGTCCGGGAGCAGCGCGTCTTCCTGGGTCAAGCCGAGCACGGCGTCGCTGGCCCCCCTGCACCTCCACTCCGCGCAGGCACGGCATCTTCACACCGCTCCGGTCGGCCTCTGGTCTCGGAGGCCGCACCGCCATCGACTCCAGTCCTCCCACGGATCGCCATTACACCACGAATACGGAGAATACTCTACCAGCTTCACACCTGGACCACATCACATTCACCAGCTGCATCTCCTCGGCGCACACTCAACGCGTCAGGGGCTACGTCATCGGAAGACGACCAACACAAGGAACAATAAAGGAAAGCAGTGGCGACAGGGAAAACGCGGGGTGGATTTCCGCCTACTCCGCACTTTCCCAAAGATTAAGCCCAACTCTGAATTAAAAATAGAACTATTCAACACTCAGTCACTCTGCAATAAAACCAGTTTTATTTTTGATCACATATGTGATAAAAAAGTGGACATATTGTGCCTCACTGAAACCTGGCACAAACCTAGTTCATACATGGCATTAAACGAAGCCTGTCCACCAGGATATACTTATCTGGAGAAAGCAAGGACCACTGGCCGTGGTGGAGGGCTGGCTGTCTTCCATCGCAGGGATCTACCTGTAACGCCCCTCCCACTGCCAGAGCTCACAACATTCGAGAGCCTTCTTTTCAATTGCAAACTGCAAAAAGAAACAATTTTGATGCTCCTCATTTACCGCCCTCCAAAACTCAACACTGGATTTATTATGGAACTGCAAGATCTTCTGACATCACTTTGTGCTACATCCCATAATATGCTCATTCTGGGGGACTTCAACATTCATGTTCACTCATCCAATAACCGTCTTGCTGCAGAATTTCTTGAACTCCTTGACTGTCTACATCTCACACAACACGTTTCGGTACCTACACACACAAAAGATCACACTTTGGATTTAGTAATCACGGACAACGCCCCCATTTCCAACCTGCAAGTTGAAGACTTGGGGGTGTCTGATCATAAATTAATTTCCATAACTCTGCCATTAACAAAGACATACATGAAAACAAAACGCCAAATTCATTTCAGAAATTTAAAGGCAATAGATCCCACCCTTTTCAACCAGGATATTCAGGATATTTCACTAACCACAAAATTCACTTCTGTCAATGAATATGTCAACCATTATAACTCCAGCCTTCGCAGTATCCTCGATATCCACGCACCGGTCAAAACTAGGTCAGTCACTTTCTCCAGATCAGCCCCATGGTATACATCCGAACTCCGCACAATGAAAACTGCAGGTCGTGCCCTGGAACGGCAATATACCTCCAGTGGCTTGATGGTTCACAAACAAGCTTACCGTGAACACCAAAAGACATATTCCAGAGCACTCACTACAGCAAGATCCCGTTACTTTTCTCTAATAATCTCGAACAGCAGTGGGAATTCCAAACAGTTATTCTCTGAAATAAACTCTCTGGTCAAACCCACAACACACACACAGGCTGACACCAGTATAGATCACTGTAACAGATTCATGGACTTTTTCATTAATAAGGTGACATCAATCCAGTCTGCTTTCCCTGCAATAGCCCCATCTCAAGCTGACATCACTCTCCCCATGCCACCCAACACATTTTCATCCTTCTCCGATGTCACCCAGTCAGAGGTGGAGAGGATCATAAAAAGCATGAAAACCTCCACCTGCGTGCTAGATCCTCTCCCCACAACACTACTTAAGTCTAACATTTCATCCATCAGTCCATTAATCACAACCATCATCAATCAGTCATTGCAATCCAGTCAGGTCCCCCCAGCTCTTAAAACTGCAGTCATCCACCCCCACCTGAAAAAACCTTCACTTGACCCCAATATCATGGCCCACTACAGACCTGTTTCCAACTTACCGTTTATATCCAAAGTTCTGGAAAAAGTTGTTGCAGCCCAACTCCATCACCACATCCATATCCATAACTTCTATGAAAAGTTTCAGTCTGGTTTCCGCTCAGCTCACAGTACAGAGACAGCCCTGGTCCGCGTTGTGAACGATCTGCTCATGACTGCGGACCAAGGCTCACCATCTCTCCTCCTCCTCCTTGACCTGTCGGCTGCGTTCGACACTGTGGACCACACCATCCTCCTCAACAGACTACAGTCAGAAATTGGACTCTCGGGCACAACACTAAAATGGTTTCAATCATACCTCACCAATAGAACTGAATATGTTGCCCTGGATCAGTGTAAATCTTCAACCCATACTGTAACTTGTGGAGTTCCGCAAGGATCAGTCCTCGGGCCTACCCTTTTTACCATCTACATGCTCCCCCTCGGTCACATAATCAATAAACACAAGGTCTCCTTCCACTGCTACGCCGATGACACACAGCTGTACATGAAAATGGACTCCACTTCCTCCACAATTCTGCCGTCTTCACTTCAGCTTTGCCTGGAGGAGATAAAGGCTTGGATGACTGACAACTGTCTTCAACTTAATAGCAATAAAACGGATGCAATCCTTCTTGGCACCCCGCATCAAACCCAGTCCTCACCTCTCAGCAGTATCTCAATATTTGGCAACAACATCCCCTTTTCCACCTCCGTCACAAACCTTGGAGTTAGGCTTGACTCTAACTTCACCTTCAACTCCCACATCCGTCACCTGTGTAAAGTTTCCTTCCTTCATCTCAAAAACATCGCCAGACTCCGCCCCTCCCTTTCCCAACCGGATGCCGAGAGGTTGATCCATGCCTTTATCTCCTCCAGGTTGGACTACTGTAATGCCCTCCTCGTCGGGATCCTTGGTAAACACCTGAAAAAGCTACAGCACATCCAGAACTGTGCTGCCCGGGTCCTGATGAGGAGGCACAAATATGACCATATCACTCCTGTCCTCAAATCACTCCACTGGCTACCGATCAAACAAAGTATACATTACAAACTCTGTTTTCTCACCTATCAATGCATCCATGGAACTGCCCCTGCCTACCTCAGTGAACTCCTCACACCACACGCCACCTCTCGAAGCCTCCGTTCCACCACCTCCTCTCACTGCCTGCATCAACCAAAGACCAAACTTGCCACCATGGGAGACAGGGCCTTTCAGGCAGTAGCTCCGCGGCTCTGGAATGCCCTCCCAGAGTCCCTGAGAGCCCCACAAGGCGTGGAGTCCTTTAAAAAAGGACTTAAGACACACCTTTTTAAACAGGCCTTTTAGATCTGGAAGTTTTATGTGCGCAACCTTATTACGATATTTTAAATTGTTAGCTTTAAATTTTTATTTTGTTACCATTTAGTGTGGGATATATTATTGTATGTTTTACTGTAAGTTATATAATCTATTTTTGTCTCTGTAGCACTTTGAGATTTCTTTGAAATGTAAGGTGCGTTATAAATAAAATTTATTATTATTATTACCAATGTAGTATCCTCAAGAAAGCTAATATTAATTTCTAAAAAATTTAATTTGCAAACGGTTCAGATTGAAGAAACATTTGTAGCAAGACAACCTCTAAAACAAGCAACTAGTAAAAAGTGTCCAGGTCAGAACCATTTGAAATTACATTTCATATTTTGGACAAAAAGAAAATAAAGCAGCACGGTGATGCAGTGGTTAGCACTGCATCTTCACAGAAAAGAGGACTTAGTTCTTAACCAAGCGCTTCTTTCTGTGGGAGTTTGTATGTTCACACCGTGTTAGTGGGGGTTTTCTCCGGGTGCTCCGGTTCCCCCCAGATTTCCAAAATCATGTAAATTGGAGTGATTGACCCTTGTAAATTGTCCTCAAAAAAGGTCATATTAATTTCCAGAAAATTTAATTTGCAAACATTTCAGCCTGGAGAAACAAAAAAAAGTCATTTGCAGTGAGAAAAGCAAGAAGCTTGTTTTAGAGAACCAGCCCAGCTAACCACTGGATGGAACCAGGACCGGTTCCATCCAATGGTTAGCTGTTGATTCCTGTTGGAGGTTTTCAGCTCGTCTGTTCAACAGGACCTGTGTAATCCTGTTCCAGTGGCTCTGTCTGTTCCAGTTCCAGAGGACCTGTGTGGTTCTGTTCCTGAGGACCTGTGTGGTCCAACTCTTGTTCCAGCTTTCGTTCTAGCTCTGGAGTAAAGTGAATCGGAGACCATGGGGGTCCCTGAGTCTCGCTGTTGGCCTGCAACAAGGGTTCTTCATGGCTGTTGGCTTTGCTGCCTTTGCCCCCCAGTCAAGGTAGTAGAAGGTCCCTGAGTTATCTTCTGTCTCTGCCATGAGGTCGCCCCCAAGATGCGCTGCAAGCCTCCAGTTGTGGCTTGGGTTCGGCCAATGGATGTCTTGGCTGCCCATCATTTGTGTTTTGGACCTGATCGTCCAAACTTTGGACTATTGAGAATAGGGCTGAAATGATTCCTCAAATGATTCGAGTACCTCAATTATTAAAATTCCTTGAGGAAAATTGATCTGCCTCGCAGCTTTGTTAAATTATGTTTCATTATGTAGCGCACCGTGTTCGGCACTGTGTTCTGCCCGGATCATTATTTGTGGAGGGCAGCTCTCTTACTTCCACCTATGAGTTGTTGTGAAGTGCTGCATGGTCTTGAATTGTGCAGCGTTTTGTCAGGGTTTGGGGGACAAATAAGGATTTGTTGAACTTTGTGGTGCGATGGTTGGACTAAGACAGCTTTTCTGGCGTTGGAATCGCGTCGTCATGGGTTTGGAGCGACTGATAGAAATGGCGCTCAGAGAGAGAGAGTGGATTTCTCAGATAATCAAAAATATTGTCTCTTTTTTTTACTATGGAACAGCCTTTACTTATAAGGTAAAGAATAATACAGAAATCAGGAGTAATGCATGGCTAAAAAACCTAACTTTATCGCCATTGTTTTTTTCTTCGCCCCTCTCTGCTTCACGCCGTAAAGGTTGCTAGGCAACATAAGTTACGCTAAGGTGGGGTGGGGACAGTCCGGTTTTGTTTATTCACGGCCTTCGAAGGATGAAGACCCTGAATTCGGACACAGCTAATGTCAGCTCAGGTCCTGGGAGTAGTTATAATTTTTAATACAGATTTATAGTTAAATAAACTTAAAACAAAAAGTTACAGTCAATGTAAAATTCTAAATATATTGAAGGGGTTATGAAATTTTTTTTTAATTATTACCAAGTCAAATTCTATTTACCTTTTACTACCGTGCGGAAACCCTGGTAAAACATTTGAACGTGATTTAACTTGAAAACGAAGACTCACCTGCCGCCTTGAAAATCAGGCAAAGTCAACAAGAATACTTTTTGACTCAGAAATGACAGTATAAGTTGATTTAACAAGCTATGAGTTGTCCAAACATTGTTTTTAAGTTCTGATGGCTCATTAATCTTCAATTGTGAGTTATGACTTATTACTGTAATATAAACCAAGTTATTTCACATTATGCAAGAAAACCTCCATCTACTAGCCAGGCACCCATTTTTGCATAATTTTCACTCGCATTATCATATCAAAATAACTACATTGAACTTCTGTAAAGAATATGAAATGATGCATTTTAATGCTTATGTGTGTGTGTTATGTGTACTTTCACCCTCATTGTCCTGGGAAAACTTCTCTGCTGGGTAATTTTATCCTGCTGCTGGACGCGCTCCGCAGGGTAATTCTGGAAACGTGGAGCCCTCCCCGTTGATTTGCGTATCCAGTTGCTGCCTTTTGGCTGCGGTGCTCAACAGAGATCAGACATTGTTGACAACAAAAACCGGCCACACCAAATCTTTTATTTAAAAAAAAAAATACTAGTTCCAGTGGCAGATTATTTTACTGCCACTGGCAGGGGTGCCGCCAGGAATCTTCGGCCCCATGACAAAAAATTTAATTGGGCCCCCCCACACAGGTGCTGTTACAATTTTTTGAGTCTATCTGACCCATCAAAAGCATCACAATTTTAAAGGCTTGCAACTGCCTTTCTTTGGTCCAATACTGATAACTAGCACAATATTTACTGCTCATAAATTTTACATCCAACAGTCTGCATACAGTATGCAAGTAGATTGCTTACATTTTTTTCTATTAATTTTAGATACTGAAATGTCTCTCCCCATGAGCAACAGTCATAGGCAACGTGCAAAATATACATGTAGCAATTCAGACTTTTCAAGAAATGCTATATAGTTGCATTTTATTCAAGCTACAGTATATAACTTTAATAAAAATATGTTTTCTCCATATTTGTTAAAGCTGCCACCATGTCATACCAGATTGTTATGAGACAGATAATCTGTGAAAACAATCTATTTCCTCCACCTGCTCCCTGAACTACTATTAGTAGTTAAAGTAATGCAACGTTCCGACCAAAACAACCAATCTGAACCAGTAGGTGGGTCAATCAACTTCATTCTCTCACTCCTAAATTTGCTAATGGTGGAAAAACAACTTATCATTAAAGGAAAAATGTTTATTTGCTGTCATTGGTAACTATGCTAACTAGACTGAGCAACAGGCTGCATTAGCTGCTGCATAAGGATGAGCAGCCACATGAGATTGTGATTGACAGCACTAAAACTTTTCTGTCCCTGATTAGTTCTTTCTAGATAGCACTGGAAGAAGGCAGAGGAAATATTTTTCAGAGATTATCTCTCATGCTATACTGTCAACATAATGTCAGTTTTAATAAATATGTAAAAAAAAAAAACAACAACTTTTATAAACGTTACATTCTGCAGCTTTAATTTCAGTCAGGAGAGGACGGGTCAGGAGAGATGTGGGTTAGAGCTGCTGCTGACTGACTCATCTGTTGTTAAGTGGTAAAAGGTACAGGGACAAGTTCAGTATATGAATATCTTGGTCATTTCTTTCCTTAATTCATTAAATGTTAGTGAAATGGAGGCAAACCGTCTGTAGCTAAGCTAACTATGCTAAATGGTTGATAATCTCATACAGTCTACCCACCTCTCGGAGAAAAACTGGTTATAAATTGACACTTTTACTTTTTTCTCTCTCTGTCTCTCTATTTTTTGAAAACCTACTTTATTATTATTCTTAGCAACATAGTAACTGCCACAGTCGTTCTTGTTTTCCACTGTCTGCTGCTGAACACCGTCACCATCAAGCTCCAATCAGGAACAAAACATTTCATCCAGATCAGGGAGGTTCAGGGCAAATGTGAGCTTTTTGGTCTGGGAGGGGTAACATTTAATTTTTACTGCTAAAAACAATTTCAGAAAACACAATATAATTCATTTTGTAATTGACAGGGCCCCATTTTTTTTTTATTTCTATTAACAAAAAAATAAATAAAAATTGTGGAGGGTTTGTCATAAGTTTTCTCCCCTATATGGCACCCCTGGCCACTGGATTAGTGTTAGATTAAGTAGCCACTAATTTTTTGCTAGCTTACAAAGAGATTCTAGAAATATTCTAGAACATCCATGTAGAACAGAACTAGCTAGCTGTAGTAGCTAGCTACAACTAGCTAGTACAGTCGCATAGCTAGTACAGTTAGCTACTTCTGTTCTAGCTAGCTAGTAAAGCTAGCTAACTAGTACTGAAGTACAAGAACATCTCTAAAAACTAGAGTTTCATTGACACTAGCTAGTTGTACAGCAAGCTAGTACAGAATCTGCTGTGGCTCCAGTGGAGAATCTCTCTCAGTGTCAATCTCTCTGTAAATTATTATTTAACAAGATTATTTTAGTCTGACACAGCAAGCTACATTTCTTGTCCAAACTACTGTTTCTTTGGCACTTAGCATTTTATTTTCACCTACTTTATTTCCCTGACTTGCTGAAACATGGCAGTGTAATCCTGCCTCACCCCCTGACATTAGAGCTATTTGTTTTTCATCAGTACACGAGGAGTCCGCCAGGCTGCCCGCTCATCTGCCTGTCAACATTTCTGCGTGTCAGGTGCTCCGGCGATCTGTCTTTGGATCTGTCGGCAGCTTGGCCCAGAAGGCCCCTTGTACAACTCAATTAGCGGCTGAAAGTGGCAGCTGGTTGCTCCGTTTCTCTCTCTAGATATAATTTATCCTAAGAACAAATATCTCAACCTTTTCTCTTTTTGCTTTGTTTGTTCTGTTTTCGTTTCTTTCAAGTCTACAAAGTGAAACTGATATTGTTGCTCACAGAGCCGTGCAGAGACCTTTGGAGGGGCAGGCGCTCAAAGTAAAAAAAAAAAAAAAAAGGCACATTGAACATGATCTTAAAACACCATACAGCAACAACCCAAATTAATCAAGAATCTAAATGGATCCTACTATATCATTGCCATCATGTGGGGACAATGCAAAGCAAATGTAGTCTATTTTCCCCAACATATATAAACACCTTAGTGTTCATCTGGACCACAGACCAGGACACGCTGCAGGGACTATGACTCTCGGCTGGCCTGGGAACTCCTTGGGATTCCCCCAGAGGACATGGAACAAGTGGCTGGGGAGAGGGAAGTCTGGACCTCTCTTCTTAAGCTGCTACCCCCGCGACCCCTCCGGATAAGTCTCCCCCTCTCTCCTTCCCCCTTTCCTGTCAGCCTACTTTCATATAAGGGACACTAGAGCCCACAAAAGATCCTCCGGAGGGGGAAAAAAAAAAAAAATCAGGACGAGCGTGGCAGATTTAACATCCTGTCAGTCAGAATGTTAAATCTGACTGACCAATAATTTTTAGGGGAACATCTGGGCGGACGTTTGCTCTTTTCAGGGCAAATGCTGTTCTGAAGAGGAGAGATTGGGAGATTGGTCTTTGGAACTTGGGAGATTGCCGCAGATCGGAGGAATCGTCCCATCGGACAGATCTCTTTTCACGGGTCCGGTCTTCTAATGCCGCTTTCGTCAGAGCTGAGGTTGAGGTTTTAGACTCGTTTTTCCGTGAGTTTTCACTGGCCACAGGAGTTTGCTTTTCAGCCGGAGACGGGTTGTAAAGATAAGAATCAAACTCATCGTATTCACTGCCCTCGTCCTGTGAGTTGCTCACTTCAAATCTGATTCCAGGAAGCTTTCCTCACTCCAGTGGTAATCAAGTAACCTGCACCAAAAGTCAGGGGAAAAAACATGGTAACTAAGACCTCTTCCATTGTAAAAATCTTTGAAAAACACAGCGCTGAGTCAAAGAGCTGCTTGTAAGATACCTGATGTGTTGAGATGGAAGCATTTATAACCCCAGATGTTCTTCGAGGTCATAGCTACACTGAGCTCACTGTAATTCTGGGGGAATGTCTTGCTTCTGATCGTTGCTATGGAAACGGTCACATCAGTTCTGCATGACTCAAACTATTAACCCTTTGCAACTGCGTCATCATTCAAGGCGAATGATTAATCATGACGAATGTCGGAAGTGTATATTTCAGGAGGCCAGGGATTAAAACAGGGGTTTTAATAGTTAAATGTTAAGTTTAGATTGACAATGGTATATTAAAACCATTAATTTAGGGTTTTTCATCACTCTTATCAGGTTTCAAATTTAGAATCATACTTGACTTAAATGTAAAATTAAATGTAACTTACAGACATTTGCTGCTGCTGCTGTTGTAAAATGTGACAAGAAATTGTTCCTGCTTAGAGAAGAGCAACAAAGAAATAATTTTGGTTTAATAATTTTACACGTTAGCATAAATAAAGAATGATCCCAAAGAAATGATGCTGCCGCTCCATATTTGATGGGTTGTAAACAACCCACTTGAACACATTTGTCCAGTAAGGTGCAGAAATGTGAACAATAGACACAATGTAATGTCTTCCAGCTTCTCCTGCCTAATTGAGAGCTTGACACCAACAGCAGCACAGCGTCAGCAGCTGATAGCCGGGAAGGAGATAAATAGTCCATTTCTATGCTCTCCTGTAAACTGGTTATGAGTCTGTTGGTTTTTCACTTTTCTTGTATTTTAACTATTAAACAAACTGGTAAACAAATGTTTATATCTGTTTTTAAAATAATAATTTGGTCTCATTAATCACAACTTCATGGAAAACACCAATTATTAGCTAAAACTTAAATCATGTAGCCCAACATCAGTTTTTGATGGGGGGAAAAAACCCAGTCAATAAATGATCAGCGTTTTGGACATTTTGCATTTCAGTGGATTATTTTGGTCCAATAAAAATGAGCTCTTGAGATGTTTTTAGTACATAGGAAAAAATGCTGGGTTATTTTCACAACCCAATTTCTGGGTAGAAGCTGTTGGGGTCATAGGTCGGGTTAGTTTGACTCAAGAGTCGGGTCAGAAATTTACCGGAACTCTACAGCTTGAATACTTGTGTTGGGTCAGGAGTTTGGGTAGATTTACCCAATCGGTTGGAAGAAGCCACGCCCCTCTTTACAAGCCTCCATTTTCAACAAGACAAGAACGTTGCTCCTCTACTTTAAATAAGACATGGTAAGAAAAAAGAAGATAAAGTTTCAATTTGAATTGGATTTTATTAATAAATAGAATTTATTTAGAATGTGATTGATATTTATTTTTATGGTTATTTAAAATGTTTATTAGATTGCTCTCATAAAGAGCTTTGGTGTTGCTACAAAACCAGGCTGTTTTTCAACGGCTGTTGATAATCTTTTTTAAAAGAAGAAGGGGAAGGAGTAGAGCTCAATTTGTCAAGTAAATTAAATTAAATTGTTTCAATCATAATTGTTTGTAACTTAACATAGTTAATTTTTTAAAAATCTATCTATTTTTAAAAGAAAAGATAATTGACAGTTTTGTCCCCTGATTTTCGCAAGATTAGTTCACTAGCAGAGTGCAGGGCCGTGCAGAGACCTTTGGAGGGCCAGGGGCTCAAAGTTAAAAAAGGCACATTGAACAAGATCTTAAGACACCGAATAACAACATAGCAACAGCCCATATTAATCAAGAATCTAAATGGATCCTACTATATTACTGCCATCATGTGGGGACAATGCAAAGCAAATGTAGTTTATTTTCCCCAACAGGTATAAAGTTGCTGTTTCTGCTGCTGACAGTCCTGGAGGGATAAGTTGATCTGAGACTGTAGCTGTTAAACAGACCAGAGGAGAGAAGGTCAAAGGTTATGAAGTTATGAAATAAGCAAATTTGCTGCCATTTTACTAATAAAGCCCTAATGATATCTATTTAACCTCTAGAACAACTTGTCTGCAGACTGATTTATATCAGCTCCTTTGATCAAAAAAAGCTCAAAGGGGTTAACTCTACATAATTGTTTGATGTTAGCACCTCTGAGATCTAGGATTATAAGACTGAGATATCAAGACATAGAAAACTCAGTAGCTGCTGGGAGGGCCTTCTAGACATTCAGGGACCTCTATAAATGGTTTAATTGTAACACAGATCATGGATCTAAACCTGTTGCATCATTTATAGAGATTGACAATGTTATTAAATTTTATTTAATGCATTAAGCTGCGAAAAAAAATATATACATTTGGGATTTAATTAGGAAGTTTATTTTGTAAAAGTTTTAAAGAATCAAATTGATAGTTTGATTGTTGTGTTACCATGGCTACAATACAGTGTAATGTTTGTGTTTTAGTTGGGTTTGTTTACAAATACATTACAGCAAATAACCAATAATCAGTGATTGATTTTAAACTCGGCCAGTAAACCTGGTCTCCCTCTCACAGATTCACCTTATCAATATTTAAACATGTTAGTGATGCTGAGGTTCTTAGTAGGATGGGGTGGGGGGTTCTGTCTAAGGCCCCATATTACCTCGGTCCGGCCCTGCATGATCAGCTGTTGCGGTGCGCATCTGTGGAGTCCATCTGGAATCTACCTGGAATCCCCCGGTGGCCCCTATGTTAATCCCTCGATGCTTTGGGGACATTTTGATTCATTTAATTGTGACATGTTTGGTTTTATGCTGCGGTTCTCTTTATTGCTACAGTATTTTCTCTGATGTTTATTTTGTGACTCTGCAGAACCTTTAACACTTGAGGTTCTGCAGTAACTTCTATTTACAGCCGCTCACCTCCAGCCCAGATCCTGTCAGCAGCGGCTTTAACCCGCCTGGTAGAAACGGTAAGGAGGAATAGTCAGCAGGTGGTAGCGGCCGCGTCGCGACTCGCGGTGACAGTCTCAGTACCGTCTCAGTATCATCTTGTATTGATGATGGGAGAGTCTGACCACTGCGCAAAGCCTTCTCCAGCACATCCCAAAGTTTCTCAATGGGGTTAAGGTCTGGACTCTGTGGTGGCCAATCCATGTGTGAAAAAGATGTCTCATGCTCCCTGAACCACTCTTTCACAATTTGAGCCC
>CAEFZY010073260.1:0-11390 GCA_903066815.1 Brachyrhaphis roseni | reverse complement strand
AAAACTCTGTCTGTGAGCTACATTCAAGAGAGAGATTCCTTTGTGGTGTCATAGACTGATGACATCACTGCTGATGTCATTGAAACCATTGGATCTGAACATTCTATCCACCTTAATCCTGGGAGGTTTACTGGGGAAACGATTATGGGTCTTACTTCTGGCGCCCCCTGGAGGTAGCAGTATTTCATTGTAACTTGTAGGTTTTTTTGCTAGTTTATATTTATGATAGAAGTTACATCTGTCTCTTCAGCTATTGTACAACATTTAGTAAAACTTGTTTACAGACACACCGTCTGTTATCAGAGAGCTGCTCAATACAGAGGATTGTAATTATGAGTTTAATCACGGGGAGCGACAGGAACACAAAGTTAAGTTTTGTAACGAAATTTGAAAATAAAAGCCTTAATATTCCTCTTAGGGTATATTTACCCTGAGAGAATGGAAAACACAACATCTCAGATGCATTAAATAAGTCAACTAAATATGATTTCTAAGTATAAACAAATCAAATACACTTTACTAATATTAGTAAAGGCTAACACAGTGAATTAACATTAGCACAAACATTAGCATTTTACTGCCCCCCATTAGCCTTAGCCTTTTCCCTAAAAAAAGCTTTAGCTATTTTTCTTATTTATTAGCCATGGTTAGCTCACTGAATGGAGTAAGTCAATGTAAGACAACATGTTAGTGATGCCCAACATGCTACTGACAGCATTTAGGCTAATGTTAGCAATTTGGCTCATTTGAACTTGTGCACTAATTTCAACATACTAAATGGCATAAGTCCATGTTACTCAACATGCTTGTGACTCTCCACATGCTATTGAGTACATTGTAGCTTACTTTAGCATTGATGCTAATTTGTAGCATCAGAATGCTGGGTTCCAACCGACAGGCAGACTTTGGCAGGCCTCGGTTAAATTTCTTCAGAAATGTTCTAGTTATTGTTTTAATTGTAATCTGAGGAGGTTCAATGTCAGTACATCCTCTGATCTGCATGGTTAACTGCAGCTACCAGAGGTACCTGCAAAGGGCTTAAAAAGCAAAAAGTAAAAATACAAAAAGTCTAGAAAACAGGGCTCAGTAAAAGAAGGTCATGAAACTTAGGGACAATATATCAAAAAACCACAGAAATATGAGACATGAAATAATTTTTGTGTGTGTGCTGACAGCTCACATGTGCACACAGAAAGCAGACTTCCTGACATGCTTTTGCTCAGTGAAATATCCCCTGAGAAATCTTCAGTGTAAACCTTCTAAAAATGACATCAAAATGAAGTCAGTTCTCTGACTTTTTAAACGGCTTTAATCCATCCATCAGGTGGCCTTTTTCCTTTTTTTCAGTCCTCAGTCATCATTTACCATCAGCCTCAAGCCCACAGCTGAGGCCGTGGTGTTTCCACCCGTCCACTCTGAAGTGTTATCGGTGTGCAGCAGCAGCTGCTCGGTCATTTATTAATCTGTCGGTGATAAAAGCAGGTGAGAACCCTCAGACTGTCGTCAGATTCCTGCGGCAGAACTCAGAAAAACTCCAGCTAACATACATCAGAGTTTACATCCCAGCAGCAGCACAACTCTGGCTATGAAGGTGAGCTCAGCACGTTCAACTCTCAACGTTCCTTGGTACTGAAACATTCTCTGGAGACACCAGGTTCTCCCAGGAAATGTTCTCTGCTTTACTTTGAAGCTTCACGATACGAACTTCAGGAATAAATATTCGGTAAAGACGTAATGTGTTCCTCTGCTGCAGCTGCTGTCGGCTCTTCTCTTCCTGCTGGTTCCTCTGTTGGCCAGCAGTCATATTTGGGACTGCAGCGACATTTATCTTCAGAATCCCAGCAGTCCCAGTGGCGTTTACACCATCTATCCCATCGGACCCACATCTGGTGTCCAGGTACATTCACACCTGTTGGAATTATAGAGTCATTGTTGTCTAACGTGAAAACAGGAAAAATAGTTCACAATATTCCCAGAAACATGTTCATGTTGATCAGTTTCCCATCCATCAAATAGTCCAAACAGACACCAGACCAGCATGAACCAGTCAGGCTGAGATTTCAATTTGTGTGTCTACAGGTTTACTGTGACATGGACTCACATGGAGGAAAATGGACCGTGAGTATCTGAACTCAGATCTCGCTCTGGTGTATCTGTCGTTCTTCATGTTCTTCAGGTCACCTTTTATTTTTATTAATAATGAGACTGAATTTGGTCCGTAAGATTCACGTGTACGTGACACCGATTTAAAGTTTTATCAGCATTTTTTCTGGCGCTATTTTGAGAACGATAAAAGTAACGATGTGAAGTATTTAGGTAAGTGTATGGCTTTGACTGCATGACGCAGCACTAACGGCCCCACTCCAAAAACATTTGTAATATTTGTAATGTGTTTCTTTAGGACATCAGTCACGTAAAGACGATTTATATCACTAAAATCCACACAATAACTGCACTTAATCATATTTGCAAATGTATTGACATGAAGTGATATGCCTTCATTGAACCAACAATGGAGCAAGATAGTAAAAATAACAATCCCAACAATAAGGGCAGTTTTGGGGCATAATTGGAACTGATTCTGACAATGATAAATCAAAAGCCTGTCATGATAAGAAATTTATCACAATAAAAGATAAACAATACAATAAATCCCCACCCCTACCTTCAGCACAGCTCAGAGAAAACCAAACGAGAATGCACCATGTAAGTTATTAATTTATAATCTACTTATTCTAGTCTAAATAGAGGAGTATATAGTTTACAATCGAAACTCGTTCACTGCATAATCAATGTTAGGCTGCCTGGACGTTGTCGCCCCATCTGCTTTATTCTGTAACCTCATGTTGTTGTTTTTTTTTCTTTTGCCTCGCCTGGGTTTCGGCTGCACCACCGTGGCAGACCGTTTTAACAAAAAAATGGTTTCATCTGACTGTAATTGCATTCCAAATATCTAAAAATAAGGTTTGTACAGTGGCCCTGAGGTGCAAACCACTTCAGCAAATTCAAAAACACAACAACATCACCGAAGCACAATTACATTTTACAATTTGTGTTTCCCAAAGTCCACCTTTGCTGCTTGCATGCATTGGTACTATATGTAATAGTGTGTGAGAGATTGTGTCAGTGACATTCATTAACTTAAAATACTTTGCATAACAGAACTTTACGAAGTTCGGTCCATTTACTTGTATTAGCTTGCTGGCAGATAAGCCACTTTCAATATGGCGGACGCTACAGCGTATCGCATCAACAGGCCGACCGGAAGTTATCAAGCGATAACTTGAGGTTCAAAAGCACTGTCGTCCAATCAGTGATTTCTCAGGTTTCCAACTGGGACATACCCTTTCCGTTTTGTTAATGTTGTAGCGTTTTTCAATTTGTTGTTGTGTTTTTGTAATTTGTATTTGTGCTTTCAATTTGCTGAAGTGGTTTGCACCTCAGGGCCACCGTAGGTTTGACTAGATTCAATTACATTTGAATCCTTAATATAATCCGCTAATTTCAGACATCTGCATTTACATTCTGACTAGCAAGAAGAATGATTCAAGACAACTTCCATTAAATTGTGATGTTTCAAAATTATTTTCAAGATTTCTCAATCAATGTCGCTGGATTCATTGTTTGAAGAGTCACACATTCATAATTCAAATTCAAGATATCTCAATATGATAAGTCAAAACAAAATTTTTTGAAATACAAATTAACATATTGCATGTAGGCCCCCTTGAGTTGCCACAGAAGCAATCGCCTACATCATTTTGAGGTTCCTTCACAAATTGCCAGACAAAATGCCACGAAGCAGAAAGAGCTCAGCATGATATGTGGCGAACTCAAACTCCTTGAACTTGAAGACTGCTTCAGAAATCTGTTGGTTCATCAGCTTTTCTTCCCACCAGGTGTTCCAGAGAAGGATGGACGGCTCTGTTAACTTCTACAGGAAATGGAATGACTATAGGAAGGGCTTTGGGAATCCCGCTGGAGAGTACTGGCTTGGTGAGAATCGAACTGGAAACAGCAACCGCAGACGCTAACTGGGTTCAAGTCCCGGAGCTTTAGTCGCATGTCTTCCCCAGCTCTCATTGCACACTTTCCTGTCAATTTACTGTCAAATAAAGGCCAATAAACCTTAAAAAAAAAAAAAAGAATTAGCTATATTTTAAATGAAAATTTAATGTGAGACATCCTGTTTTCAAATGAACAGCAGCTCATAAACAGTAACAACACTGAAACGTGTTAAAAAGACAAAAAAACTGAACATTGTAACTCTTCTTCCAGGTCTGGATATACTCCACAACTTACTCTATCAGAAAAAGTTCGAGCTGATAGTGGACATGGAGGACTTTGAAGGAAACAAGGCGTACGCTCATTACAGCTCGTTCCATGTGGCTCCTCAGTGGTACAACTATACTCTGTATGTGGAAGGTTTCATCGGTGGAGGAGCAGGTGGGTTTCAGAACCAGGTGTGAGTGAGCAAGTCACAGACATGTAACAGTGAGGAGAAGCAGCGTGGATACAAAGAGAGCTCAGGAAAACCTAAATAAGTGCTTCCAAACTTCACATGAAGGCCATATCAAGTTTGGAGGTTTATAGTTGGGGACCTCTTCGCACTCTGTGCTTCAGCGTCCGCTGACCCCGCTCAATCAGCTTTATGTATATAACTGTATGTGTAGCTTTAAAAAGGCTTCTTTAATGATTTCATTTCATGTTTTCTATTATCCTATTAGATTTGATGTTTTTATGCAATGATGATATGGACTGGATACAGCTAATAAAACTTAATTGATTTGTTGTTGCTTTCTTGTCTTGATGTTCCAGGTAAGAGGTTACCTTTTCAGTATATTCAGACAGGTGAAGGTTATGAAACCCCCAGATAAACAATGTATTTGTCTTTAACTTCAATATTTTCTTGCAGGAGACACCCTGACATATCTCCATAATCATAAATTTGCCACTTTTGACCATTATGAACACATTGGGTCGGAAAACTGTCCAAAACATTTTCTGGGAGCTTTCTGGACCGGCCCAGCATGCCAGTATGGAAACCCAAACGGAGTCTACACCTGGGGCAGTGAGGGGACTAGCCGTGAGGTTGGAGTAATCTGGAACAGCTGGAAGGGCAGTATGTATTCTCTCAAGGCCATCAGCATGAAGATTTGCCCTGCTGAGTAAATCAGCAGCTCAAACATCCAGCACTATGTCCAACATGAATGTTTGGCAATAAAGTCTAAACAGATCATTTCTTGTGTGTTCTATTTTCATCTAAATTCCCCAAAGATGCCAACCTTCTCATTTAAAAACTCTAGTGGACAAAACACAACGTAAAAACCTCAGTGGGTAGATAATGCGTACTTATGATAGGCACTGTAAGTTGTTAGCTCTGGTTTCTAGTACAACTCGTTCTTGTGCCCATCATGAAAAACTCTCAGATTGTGTTTTAGTGGAAGTGACCAAACTCTCATAAGAGATCCATGATCAGTTGTAACAATTCACTTTATTTGAGAAATATTTATTTTAGATGTAAAAACAATACAGTGATAATATTGTAGACTGTTTAGTTTTTATAAAATATAAAAAAAATATTGTCACACGAATGTCGCCTTGTTGTTCACGCTGCAATGCATTCTGGGTAAATGACATCTATAGGTCAAACTGCGCTAGCTCTGTCCAGCCAAAACAGCGATGAGTAACGACATGAAATCTTTTTAATTTGAACGCATTGAAATAGATCTGAATGCAGAGATCACAAGAGGTGATGAAAGGGAGGAGGACCAAAGAGACGAAGAAGAGTGTTTTGCCGCTGCTGCTACACTTACCTCTAGTTAGACTGTGTGATCTGGTAAGTAGCTCTATAGCTCTGTGTCCGGTTCGGCAACAGTTGTTTAAGGTCCAGTCTTGGTCCGGTAGCATCAGTGATTTTGTATTCAGTACCGCAGGCAGTATAACTCAGTTAGCATCTCAAAGAGCTTCCAGCTCCACCTCTCTCAGCATGGCATTTATTTTGTTGCTAGTTGAGGTAATGATCGCCTGTTAGAGCCTTAATCAGTTTTGCTCATACAAATGACTCAAAGTCTTCTGAAGAGAAATGTTGAGGGCAGAAATGTTGATAGCCAGAGCCGAAGTTGTGTTCTCTCTAACTGCGCTCTTCTTTTTTTCATGTGGCAAACGCAATATGATAAACAACTACTCAGGTAAAGTTAACCTTCCTGTGTTTACTCTAGATTCCAGTACAGAATGGACCTGATGACGTCATCAACCCATCGGTGAAAAAATGGCGACCTCCATCTGTAACAAAAGATTAACATTTTTGAAGTAGTTATGAGTGTTAATTATGAATAATTTAAAAAAAAAACATTGAAGGTAAAAACCCAGAGAGCAATAGGTTTTATATTTTATGATTAATTTTATCCTACTCGTCTTCTGTTTATCACTCCACACTGTTTATCACTCTTACTCTAGAATTTGAACTTTTTCATTTTAAACTGTTTTATTTGTATTTATTTATTTTGTTAGGGGGGTTTTGGTGATCTGTCCAGGGTGTACCCCGCCTCTCGCCCGAAACGCTCACTGGAGATAGGCACCAGCACGGAAAATGAATGAATGAATGAATGAATGGATGGATGGATGGATGGATGGATGGATGGATGGATGGATGGTTGGATGGATGGATGGATGGATGGATGGATGGATGGATGGATGGATGGATGGATGGATGGATGGATGGATGGATGGATGCTAATCACCAATAGTACTGTGGAGGTTTCTAAAAGGTCAGCTTCATGTTCAGCCTGTTGGCGCCCCCAGGTGGTCAGAAAAATTTTATCTTAGTTAATCTGCTCTTGTTGCAGAAACAGTGTCTCCATAAAATACATAAAATATTTCTATATGTAAACGTGTTGAACAATAAAGTCGTGACAGAAAGTATCTGAAAACTATAAAACAATTTAAAACTGTCAATTTCATGTGAAGTGGCTGTACATTTTAAGTTTTATAGGTTGTTTTCATGGATAAACCATTAATTTTTCATGTTCATCTGTATTTAACATGTTCTATTATAGTGGAACACTAACTTCAGCATCATTTTCAACCATGCAATCAACAATGATAATGCCTTCAAACTGCAGAAAAAAAATGTTTTATCCATAATTTTATGACGAAATTCTGGCAACCAGGTCTTCTGGTGTTTACATTTTGTTTTATTTCTTACACACAGTAAATTCTGCAGAGTTAAATCAACACTATGCTGAGTTTATTTGGTCCTTATCAGAAATTGATGTTTATTTAACTCTTCAGAGTTATTTGATAGTTTGAGTAGTTATAACTCTTTCAAGTGTTAAAACTACTCAGTTTCTTGTTGAAATAACTCTGAAGAGTTAAATTAACACCAATTCTGATAAGGACCAAATAGACTCGGCATAGTGTTGATTTAACTCTGCAGAATTTACTGTGATGTGTAGCGGATTAATTTCACTGTGTTATGACATGGAGGAAAAATGTGTTGTACTTGATCCAGACCTGAAACGTGTCTGTCCTGGGATACATTTCCTATCAATCCCTTACTGCCAGCCTGATGAAATAAGAACAAACAACCTGCTATACTACACTCAACCTGTAACTCCTAGACATGATTCAGATTTTTTTATTATTATTATTATTGAAATTGGTGTGTGGTGTAAACAAGTCTTCATTTTTTCCCCTCAGACTTATGATGTTCCGTGTGTGGGATCATTTGAACCTCCAGATCTGTCAAACACTCAAAGGAAGTGCTATTATGAAGTCTGTAAAAGATTTAATGGGGTTTTAAAATTGATGGCATTTAATGTTCGGTGTTTTAGCCAATTATGTCTACGTAATTTTGCTTATATATATATATGTTGTAAGGTGCTTAATTTGTTGTTTCTTTTCCCTTTTTTTAAATTTTTTTAACCAGGTGAAGCTAAACTATGCCACTTGAAGAGTTCTGGGTAGAACATATGCAAAGTTGTTTGTTGTGTTTTTTATCTTCAGTGCAAAATGTACATATTGTTGTGCAGTTGTGGCTTAATTCGTGCTCTGAATATGTTGTTCTTTCAACAACATAATCAGTAAATGTTCCTTTTGGAATCTGTATGCTCCAATTACTAAGTTAGTTTCAGATCATTTCAATAATCCATTAACCCAATGAATCCAATCAATCGTTTCAGCCATAGACTCTACCCTTAAATCGGACATGCCAGTTGATAAGATAGCAAAATCAAACTTTGCGCTCCTGTTTTAGATTACTTCTCAAGAAGAAAATAATTGGAAAACTTTGTGTTGACTGAGGTGCTGTTTGTAAAACAGAGAACCCCTGGTGAAACCTGTACAAGAAGATGAAATCATGCAAAGGAGTCCGTGCTCAAAGATTAATCTCCTCTGGACCAGTTTATTGACATTATGCTCTGGTGTTTTGTAAAGCTGGTCTTTTATCACACCGTGCTGGGAAATCACTGTCAAACCTGGACAGTAAACAGATATTTTAACACATTGTTTTCAAAATGTTACTACTTTATAGGAGTTTTATTTTCCCCAACACACAGGGTAGATAACTTATAATAATAATCAGCGATTCTTGAGAAGTGGGACAATATATATATATATTATTATATATGTATATTATATACACAAATGTGACAAATAATATATTGGAAATGTAAAGGTGCTAAGGTGCAGGCTCCCAGTTGCAACATTTTTTTTTGAAAATTACATTTTTAATGGACCTGACCCACAACTTTGTCATCACCATCTGACAAAAATAAATATAAAATTATATTTTTTAATGACCCTATTAGTGATATTTTTACTCGGTTTTACAGACAAATGCTTCTCAAGAAACAAAAGAAATATTTAAAACAAAAAACATAAAGTCCATCTGACAGAGGTGACAGAACTGAAGGTGGTGACAAACTAGTGAGTAAAAAGAAAAACTTGATACATGTGAAGTAAAACCATTTATGTAAAATTCATTTAAATGAATTAACTGCACATTTAAGTGAGATTTGCCAACACTATCACTGAAAGCGTCAAACAGTCAGTTTGGACAAAATGCCAAACAACCTCAATTTATATGATGTTATTCTGAAGGACGCCATTTTGTAGCTCATCAGGTCCAGGAAATCCTTACAGTTTACTAAAATTAAGCATTTATTTCACAACATTTCATCAAAATTTTCTAAATTGTAAGTTATGGAGTTGACACATCATGGTTGTGACGAGCAACTTAGGAATAAAACAGAGGAAAAAACTAAAGAATAACGTAAGCTAACCTGAGCTGCTTAGCCCTGTTAGCAAACGAAGACAAAGGAAGGGGTCCTGGGGTCCTCAGGAGTTCTGATGCCCCCGATAATGCCTGATTATTATTATTTTTTTTTACATTCTTTTTATGTCTGACGGTGTTGACAAAAACTTGGGACAAATTTCAATTGAGTTGGAAAATATATAAAAATTATTTTTAATTACATTTATTGATACTTTTATAATTATTTATTTGAATACTTATACTTACTTGTCATAATATATTAACTTAGCATTCCTTTATTTGTTTTAAACTATTATAATGTATTGAGTTTTGCTCCAGGACAAGGGATTTGACAGACACCGTCCACCTACTACAAAGGTTAAAATAAAAGATATTCAGCAAACACCAGGAAAACATACATTGTTGTGCTCACATGGCCCAGTTTAGTTTAGTCTGATATTTGAAAAAATATATATTTTGTGTAAATTCCACTCAAATTTTGTGCTTTGTTGATAGGACCTGTTTTGTCCCTCTTCTCAAGAATCACTGTAATAATAATAATAATAATAATAAATTATAATCTTTATTGTAATCACAGAAATCATGTAGTGAAATTACAAGGAAACCTGAGCATTATTTGTGTGTACGTTCCCTTTCTCTTACTTCATCACCAAAATGTCCCAACTTGCACAATCTGTATCAACAGATACAGACTGCAGCTCGATCCAATGTTGACTTTTTTCTTCACTCCTTATCTCTGTGCGGGGAAAATGCCTCAATTATTAACAGGCGTCTGGTCTGAACAAGGCTCCTGACTCCGCAGTCCGAGGCTGTGACTTGACTCCTGACAACATGTGGTTGACAGGTCTGAGATTTGCTCTGCTGGTTTGGATTCCCGCAGCGCTGCATGGTGAGAGACGTTCATTTATTGGAGAAGGAGCTGCTGCTGCTGGCATCATCATCTCTGACCAGTTTTCTGTCTGATTCAGCTGTGAATGCAGGGAAGCCGTGCAGCGCTCCACACCTGGAACACGGTTATTTTCTCCCGGTGCGAGAGTCTCACCCTCATGACTCAAATGTCACATACAGCTGCGACACGGGATACAAAACCAAAGAGGAGGGATGGTGGGCGACGATCTCATGTCAAGATGGCAACTGGATCAATAAACCGGAGTGTGTTGGTGAGGATTTATTATTATTATTATTTTAATTAATTAATGACTGTTCTGGTCTAATTTAATTATGTTTAAAGAAAAAAAAAAGCTTGTATGTTTCTATTTTTTCTGTTTCCCAGTGGAGACAGACTGCCTTCTTCCGGTTATTCCAAACGGCGAATTCCAGCAAAACCCGAACGGTTCGTTAAAAATAAACTGCAACGCAGGATATTTGCTAAACGGCTCGGATAGCATCGTGGACTGTCACAGTGGGACGTGGTCCACGTTGCCGCTCTGTCAGAGTAAGTCTTGAACCTGTTGGATATACAGTATAGAGCTCCCGACCGTTTTTTCCCCCGTTCAGACTGACTGTCTCAGTTTATTCCCAGAACACCCCAGGGCCTGCGGCCAGCCACCAGCTGTCCCTAATGCGGTCGTTATTCAGACACACCAGGACGTGTTTGGTCCTTCTTCCTCAGTGGAGTATCAGTGCAGAGATGGATTTCAAACAAAGGACAGTGAGTCCAAACAAAAAGCATACTGCCTGTCTGGAAACTGGGTCGCAACTCCACGTTGCAGTAAGTGGTTATTGTGTTGAGACGCACTATGTTGCCAAAGGTATTCATTTCAAATGAATAGGCATGGGCGGGCATTGCTGGGGGTGGGGGGGTTGCCCGCCCACAGAGTCAGCCGTGTCCCCCCCCTCCACCCCTCTCTCTCTCTCTCTGTTATTACTATATCGATTTGATACAGTAAGGGGCTTCCGCCCTCTGTCACTTTTTTTCCCAGCAGTTAAAACTGTTTAATCTGTTGTTAATATGTCGTAACCTGCTTTTCCGAGCCGCCTATAAACGCAACATGAGCGCCAAAACGCTCGCGCACGAAGAACGTTGCAGTTTTCCCCATAGACATAATATAAGGATAGACGCCTCATGGGCCGCTCTCGCCTATTGGAGCTGACGAGATTTAGGGCGGCCATC
>CAEFZY010073256.1:0-65698 GCA_903066815.1 Brachyrhaphis roseni | reverse complement strand
TATATATATATATTTTTTGGCAGTTGGCACATCTGTAATGACCTCTTGTGCCATGAAAAAACAAGCTGATATTTGGCTCCATGCCTTTCCAATTGAAATTAAGATAACATTTATTAAAGTATGCAAAATAACAGATGGCTTGTTGTGGAGCAGAGGCTATGTAGCCCACTGCGGTGGAGGAAGCTGGGTGGTACCGGGTCAATGTGGTGTAGTTGGAAGGCTGAGCACCAGAACCTTTGGCCAGACTGACCAACAGGAAACAATTCAACCACTGCTTATCTTAAAAAAAAAACAAAAAACAAAAAAAACCAAACTTCTGTGGCATCAGTTGCTTTAGTTTTGCTGGTAGCTAAGTTACTTTAATTTATATTACAAAGCAGTCAGTCTGCAGAAATATCTATGAAATATCTATATATATATATATATATATATATATATATATAGACCCTACAGTTATAGGTTGGAAAGAGGAATGAATATGATTGGACGGACAGGTGCTTCATTATGCCCCTTAGCTTTGCCACTCTGGGCAGAAAACCGTCTTGCCCACATAAAAAACTGCCACTGGCCACAAGAACTGCTCCAGTAATTGTTCTCCTGCTAAGTGCCACTTGATCTTCTACATCAGAGGAAGATACTACTTCTAGACAAAAGAAACCCAGTTTGATTTCATGTTATTTACTTTTAACATACTGTAAATAACAAACTGTTTCTCTTGTGTTGATTACCTGAAAATAAATTACACCTTTTATTTAGGAAATAAAATATGTCATTGACTGAACTACTCTTCACATTATGTTCAGCAATTTATGCCAAATGATACTTTATAATGCAAAAAGGGATGGATTGTCCTTTTCTAGTGGCTTTATTTGACAAAATAGAAAAAAAACATGGATTTTGGCATCATTCTAATTAATTTTTATGATGTAAAATAATTAAATTGAAAAAAAACCCTTTAAACAAGATCAGTTTGCTAATGTGTTCTTTTTTTTCAAAATAAATTATGCTGTCATTCTCGCATGATTGTGCTTGTACTTTATCTTTTGTGCTCATTTGGGCAGTCAGTTAAATTGTTACAATCTACACCACGAACTGAAATTTAAACAGAATTGTAATAACTATGTAAACGTTCATCTGACAAACTAATAGACCCCAGTGCAGACAAACACAAATCAACCCATCTATCACCATTCCTCCTTTGGTGTCACAGATAAAATACCCTGAACCTGTAAGTAATTATTTACCTCTCAGAATGAAAACCTGTTTGAAAGATCCATTTCCTCTGACTGCTGTTGAATTTTGAGTGTCAGGCATCGGCTCTTTGATTCTCAGCTGTACCCACCAGCTGAGAAACAGTTGGACTGTCAGTTAGACCTTCATCATCAGGCTTCTGATCTGATTATCCAGCTGTGATAATAAATGCATCAGCATCGCAACTTAAAAGTGTTGAACAGGAATTTGCAAGGGAAATTGCTGACCGGTGAAGTGATGAGCACTAAGTGCATGCAAAACCCGAACATAATTACCATGCACAGTGTAGATGATTCCTGTCATTTGCCAGCTGCATATATTAAACTCACTTATAATGATGTTTAGCACAGTCCTTATTTGCCTGTCAGTGAGAAAGTTAGGTCCTGCTATGGACATATAAAGTACCGGCCACTGGGCATCTGCAGTGGTGCTGTTTCATCCCCCCCTCCAGCTGCCCTGCAAACATCCCAGTGACTCCTGCCCTGCCTTGGACCACAAGCTGATAGGACTGGATCTGACAGCACCGGAAGAGACTGCAAATACAGCATTGTGCATGAAGAGCTGGAGCTTTTTAGTTACAATGAACCAAACCAACAGAGCATCCTTTGGAGTGAGGTAGGAAAATAAACCATGGTATGTTGTGCATATAAATAGCTGCTTCAGATGTGCTGTGGCTGGAAACTGCAAATTGGGCTCCTGGTGGATTGGAGGTTTGTGGCCATTCGAGGGCTCACAATGACATTGAGCTGCTGTGGGATGTCCGAATGCACTCCACTAACAGAGAGAAAAGTGACTCCTAACAGCCAATTAGCTTACAAAATGATCAGCAGGTGGTGTGAAAGAAGCTGAGAGAGGAATTGCAGCATAGACGGAGAACAATAACTAGATTGATTTGGTCATTTTGTATTGGTGGCAGGGTGCTAACTGGACAGTCACCAGCCTATAACAGAGCCAAGAAACAGACACAAAACTCAGTGTTGGTTTAATTTTAGATTCCAAATGAACCATTCATGTTTTTAAAAGAATGGGAAAAAACCTTAGAACACAGAAAAAAAATGTCACCAGAGTTTAGAGAGACTGAGGACACCAAAAAATGAGATAAGACTGAGAAATCAACAACTATAACAAATGTGTACTGTATATATTTCCAACAAGGTTGGCTCTTTTATTCCTATTGGCTGAAGTGGCCTTTCTATTTGTAGGCTATGATTTGACAGCAGGAAATTAAATGAACTTATTTATCCAGAACCTTTCAAGATATTGGTCACAAAGTGCTGTAAAGAGAACTAAATCAAATATCATTTTCTGTATTAATGTTAACTTTTCATTTATGAACAGATTTCTTCTGACATTAAGAGGCGGCTCAGCCAGAGTCCTGGGTTCAATCTGATAAAGGATCTATGGGTGAAGCTAAAGATTTGGATGATTGCAAAGACGGCTTCCAGTCATTGTTTTATTTTCTTTTGAAGAATGCCTTCCTCATTTTCTATTTGAATCAAACTTCTAGGTTGAATTAAACAAGTCATGTTTAATCAAAAATCTTTGAGGAGCAAGTCTACTAATGTGTCTCAAATGTAATTTTATTGTTGATTCTTCCAACTAAAACATTTGTGAACTAATGTTTTGGACATCCATTAAAGAGAATGGCTGATGAACAAAATTGACTAAATTAAAAAGATCAGAACACAACAGTCAATAAATTAATATCTGCTTACGAAAAACTAATACATTTTAAAGATCAGGCCCACTATTGTGAGAATTTCTTGTCCTAAAAATTGTACATTTTGTAATGATTAATTAAGGTTTATTTCATTGAGTCTCAGCTAAATTCTGCTGTTAGAGTTAAAGTCAGCGATCGCGATCCCTACTAACTCATACCAGGAAGGAAACATAGCATCTCCATAGACGTACCAGACATAAACTCAATTTAGCTGTTCTCAACAAAATAACTGAAAACATTTTTGAACTATGGCCATGCAGTCAGTGTAAATGTTGCTGGATTACACATCCCTCTTTGTCACGGTTGTGCTTTGTATTGTTCATTTGAAGTCTGATTTTCTGGCTCTTCGGTTCTTGAAGAGTTAGATGACATCTGACTACAAAGATTAATGTTTAATATGTCCAATAAATGGGTAGACTGATTCATCATAATAAATCAATGTGTGTAATTTACTCTCTGAAAGCAGCCAAGACGTGAACAGTCCTTCTTCTTTCTGTTTTTTTTTTTACTGTTTTTATGGTACAGCAGCTTGAACTGCCTTGTTCCTGAAATGAGCTATACAAATAAACTTGACTTAACAGCCTTTAAATCTTTAACTCTGTACTTATACATCTAAAAGACTAGAGGCTCATGTTATGTAATGCAGTGCATAGCTCCTGGCTGCATATTTATTAACCATTTATTAATCTGACAGAATTATCTCATCATAATGAATACTGAAAATATGAGATGCACACTCAGATAATTATTTGTGCATTCAATTTCAAATTTGGGGAATTTTTTATACCTACGTGAACATATTCTTTCTATATCCTCTGGATGATTCATCATGTCATACTGACAGTACTGAGTGGGAAATTATGTTTGTTTATCTGAGTTTTGCAGAGGGCAGTATGCTTCTAAACATGTACCTAGGAGAGAGATATAGTATAAAAATCTGTGCAATAAATATTTGACTAGAACGCAGTGCTCACTTTGCCTGCTGCCAAACAGTCAGGTTTTTATTGCACTATTAGAGCACATTTGTGTTTGACCTCCTCTACTGTATGTTTGCGTGTCTGTGAGGCAGAGGAGCTAGAAGAGATCTAAAAATCTACATACAGAGGGATATTTCAAGCAGAGAAACTGGAGTTGATGTCTAATAAACCTGTGAAGAGGTTCAGAGAGGATTATGTTTAATCTCAGCACAGCTACTTCTCATCTGAGGCACTCTCGTCTCTCCTAAAAAAATCTCTCACATGTGCTTTGCCCTCTTTTCTCCCTCTTCTCCCAGAACCGCCAAAGGTGCCAGGCTGCTCCATGTGGCCTGATTACATGCAAGGCTAAGCACAGTTTGACCCATGACCAAAAGTAGAGCAGTCACCACAAGAGTGATAACTTCAGGACTCCTTTTTAAAAATATGCACCTTCAGAAGAATGCTTTAGAGTCAGCTCATCCTATACAAACATCACCTCTACTCAATTAGAAGCTACCGAAATTATAATATATATGTATATATATATATTTCTCTGGGCTACTTTATCACAATTTAGAAAAAACGTAAACTAATTGGTGGTCTGACCTTGAGCTTCAACTTTACTAAATTCAAAAACTGAGTTATGCAGAGCTTGCGGGGAAAGTCAAACCTCTATAGGTTAGTAGATTGCCACAAAATGACTAAAAGGCACCTAATTGGTAATTCTATTTTTACAAAAAAGGTTGGGTTTTCCTAGTTCCCAGAGGGAACTACAACAAGACTTTCCAAACATGTTCTTTTCTTGTTTGAACCTATAAAATACAGAGAAGGATGCTGTTATCTTTTTGTTAGCACCACAACAATAAGCAAACAACACTGTGTTGTTTCCAACCTGTAATAAAAACTTGGGTGTGACATCATTAGAAAAAATTAAAAGCACCAATAGTTACAAATCATCCCAGTTGCCACACCAACAGGATTTTCTCATATGTTTTTCTTTCTCTTTGAGATTTTGACAATTCAGTTTTGAATTTAAACTTCTGCCTGAAAATTCATAACATCCTGCAGTCTGACAGCAACCAGTTCATGCACAATTTGGAAGTGAGTGAGCATCTTCCCAAGTGAGAATGCTGTCATTTTATCATGGCAGATTATTTTGTTCCAGTTGCTTTGTGAGATTCTTGTTCCAGCCAGCGGAGAGTTGCAACTATGTGTGGATAGCCAGTAAATAGAAAAACACCATAAATTATTTGGAGCACTGCCAACAGGGTGTGGGTTTCAGCGGTAGCATTAGGCCAAAGCATTCTGTTCACCATCAAATCAGTCCACACAGAGGTGTGAACTGTGCTGGCCAAACGTAATGAGCAAAAACTGCAACCAGTCTCCTCCATGCAGCACTCAGGACTGAAGTATGCTGTCAGTCTCCTCCATGCAGGAGACTGACAGCATACGATAAACCACAATCACAACCAAGAAGGTCGGAGGACTCGCTCACTCAGACTCATATCAGGGAATGTACTGGGTTTAATACCCACATCCAAGACCTTTCAAAGACCACGTAAGTGTTGGGTGAAATATTGCGATCAAGGCTTAGACTGAAGAGGGAGTAACCAGATAGAAAATGGAAAGAAAAAAATAGACACACAGATTTAAGCCTTAAATGGAAATCTACATTTAAAGCAAAAGAAAATAAACTATACATGTGGGGAAATCCACACAAAAACCTTCACTTTCAAGCACAGCTACACAAAATACAATGGCAATACTGCAACATAAAATTACAAATTTGTCTACTTGTTTAATTTTATTGACTTATATCTTCTCTCTGGAAGTTAAAAACATTTTTAAGAGGCCCAGTCAGAGTTCTGACTTGAATCAGAGAATGTGTAGAGAGATATTAAGATTTTATTGATGGAAAGGAGGCCTTCCAAGCTCAAACACTTGGAGCCCGTTACTAAATACATCAAAACATCAGCAGATACATGCAAAAAGCAGGTCAGCATTTCTTAGAAGGGTTTGATTGCTGTAATCCCAATAAATGGTTTTCCTTTATTATCGAGAAGGATGTTAATATTTTTCAATATGCCATACAAAACAATATAAATATAGACATATAAAAAAGCTAATTCTTGGGATTTTTTTTTTTTTTTATCTAAATCTCCTAGTTGAATGAGTAATTTTTGACTTAACTATGTCTTGCTTTCAATGCATAACCTGTGTAGCTTGATGTTATGGCAAATTAAGTAAAGTCAAGTCTTGCTTTAAGTTTTTTTCTACTGGTGCAGCATTATGCTTTGCTTAAGGCTTTCCTTAACTTAGCTTTTAGTCTTGTACAATAAAACGAACTGAAAAGACAAAACTGTTACAGCTTGATGTGGTCTAAATTCAGCGGTCAAGACTAAGGCGGACAGACTGAAGAGTCAAAGCATGAACATGGCGTTGACAGGATATTTTCACCATCAAAGGAAATAGTAAAAAATCTTGAACGCATTCATTTAAATTTGGAAATTGGCATGTTGTTATTTTAAAACTTTACAAGATTTATTTTGTTTTATGTTGCTGTTACACATTTAGTTTCTAAAGTGATGTAGGATTTCCCCAAACTGTTAATCTTCCAAACTAAAGATAGGCTTTCAGCAGCATGTTTGGATTTACAGCCTTTTGGCTCAGCAGTGAGATGAGGCGGCGCTGTAACAGGACCTCGTGGAGATGCTTCTTCTCCCGGGGTAAGTCTATAACGAGTTCTGTCAGGCAAACGGTGAGCAGCGTGTTGCTGCTCAAGCCCAACCTGAGCAGAGGCGAGGCCCATCTGTCAAAGAGAGACGATAAGCCTGGAGCCATCCAGAAACAAATTGCTCAGCCTCCCTACTGTGAAGCCCTACCAGGCACTGGGCTGCAGATAGGATACAGAGATGCTACTGACTCCCGCTGTAGCAGCAGAAGCAAGAAGGCAGAGTGGGGATGTTAGGAACACATAAATCCATGCAGATGGTGCTGACAACAAGCCCCTGCTCTGAAGCACTTGGTTGAAATAAATATCAGAAAAGAAAACTTTGCCATCTTTATGACATCTACTTGACCTTTGAGGTCAATTAAATCAAGTCAAGCTTACTTGTATAGCACATTTCAGCAAAGAGAACTGTGTTGCTGAACATGAAAGGTGTTAGTCATTCACCTACTACTAATCAAAGCCAACTCTACACAGGTAGCCTTCATTTAAAGGATCTCAGTGTTTCAGTTGTTCATAGAACTGAATGCTGCTTCTTTGTGTTTAGTTCTGGTTCTGGAAATGCAGAGGAGACCAGAACCACAAGACCTTAGTGGTCTGGAAGGTTGATACAACAACAGCAGATATTTAATGTATTTTTGGTGTAAAGCCATTCAGTAAATTGTACATTTACATTAGTATTTTAAAGTCTGTTTTCTGGGGTACAGGGAGCCTGTATACGGACTTTAAAACTTCCTGATTTTAGTGAGTACAAGAGCAGCAACATTCTGGATCAGCTGCAGCTCTGTGATTGATTTTTAGTCAGCCCTGTGAAGAAACTATTGCAGTAATCAATGCGAGAGAAGTTAAATGAATGGATGAGTTTCTCTTGATCTTCTTGGGACATTAGTCCTTTAATCTTGGAAACACTAATCAGGTGATAGAAGACCAATTTGGTAATTGCCTTTATGTGTCTTGAATGTGCAGGTTTGACTCCAACACTACACCCAGATTTCAGACATGATCAGTAGTTTCTAACTGTAATTAATGTAAACAGAAAACTTTCAGAAAGTGCTCCTACTGCCTATTGTTCATTTTTATTCTAATTATGCTGCTGCTGACTTGGCCTTGTAAAAGAGATCTTTGGGATTAGCCAAAAAAACAATAACAGAAAACAATATGATCGACATTAAAGCGTGCCAACTTAAATATCTGCCCGAGATCATAAGTTTTTCTGCTCAGAATTCTTATAACTAGCATAAGCATTCAAGTCACAACAGCACAACTTCCAATTCAACTATGTCCGATGCATATACAGCTAGAAAGAGTTAAAGTACTGCAGGATTGACAGGAACTCAGATGAGGTTTAGTTCCACAGCAAATTGAGTCATTTGTGTAAATGGCGTAAAGTACAACATAGTTTTTTTACATGAATAAATATGAGGCTGGTCAGCCAACCATCACGCAGCCGTCACGGCGACCATGACAACTCATTATAAATTGATTAGCTGTGGTAGGTGAGCTGGGATGACGGGATCTTCGAAGGAGAAAATAAGCACAAGACAGAGGTTGCTTTCTAATTTTATCTCCTCAGCTGCTGAGATGAGGACGGAAACATTGGCTCGGATGAAGGGATGGAGACACAAAGCTGGTGATTGGGCTGTTACAGCATAAGAAAAGGAAGGTACAGTTCTAAGTAAACAGCCAATTTATTAAACACTATCGTCTAACATGCAGAGGAAAAACAGTTCTTGATGTATATTTAGAGATACAATTTATGTGGAAATTATAGGAACTGCGGGCAAGAAGGTAACAACAATAGCAAACTGCTCACAGAGAGAACATTTCCTTTTTAATTTTCACATGTATTGTTATGCAAAAAATACCTTTTTCAGAAAGACTTTTTCAGTCCATCAAAACATGTGATGGACCTCAGTCCACTGCAGTTAAGTGTTTCTTTCCTCACCATTTTCAAGTTTCGAGTTTATTTGAAAACACCAAATTACATCTTGCTTTTAATAGTATCAATAGTGCCACTAAAGCCAATCGAATCTCTTAATAGAAATGTGTACAGGCATTAAAAAGATTTTCTGCTTTTTTTAAGTCTGGACCATAGGAGAGGGATTTTATTTTAAACTTTGATATTCACACAAAGTAGGGATGTGGACGGGTAACTGTCATAAAATTTAATAAGCAAAAAAAATATATGAGGGTTACAGAACAAGACCCAGTGTGGCATCAGCTGTGAGGGTGATGTACAAATTGGCTCATTTTCTATAACGCGATTGGAGCAAACAAAATGAAGCAAAATCTGTCACATTTCCTGATGAATACCTTTGCTGACTGAAAGCAGTCAACATAAGGGCAATAATTTAAACCACACAGTGTCAGTCAAGTCCCTGGTCTGCTAAAGGATGATCCAGTGTTAAAAAGCAATTACCCCCGGTTGCTTTTTAAAATGTCCTCTCTCTCAGTCAGCGGCGGCCTTGGGAATTAAACTAGCTAATTTTGCCCAACCTGGGCTGTAATTGTTTCAAATTAGCCTCATGCCTCAGCATCACCGCCAGAATAATTGCTCATGAGCAGGAAGATTAATCTGCAGAAGCACATCTGTGAGACTTAATTTACGGGTCGCAGTGCCATGCCTTGTGGATCCATTAGACTCATTTTGTTTTCGATCCTGTGCAGCATATGCAGCTAAACCAATCTGACATGGTGCTGGGAAAACCGTGCAGATTTTGTACAAACTATTTAGAGCTTGTATACGATCTGAAAAAACTAATATGCATTCTAATGTTTTGCCGGAGAAAAAAACCCACATGCATAAATAAACTGAGAATGTGTAGATGTATTTATCAATAGGTTGTTCGCATGAGGAAGAGGTGAAATATCATCTCCATGACAAAACATCCAACAGCCTCCTGTCTCCCATTAACTGGGGATTGAGCTCCAGGAACAGTTGACAAACTTTTGTTGTACAAAGGAAGTGGCATAATCCATCCAAAATCAGCTTCTAACCAGCGGGTGCTGAGAAATCAGTTACTGGATTGTGAACCAATTTTAGGCTGAGAGGACAGGCCATTCAAAAAGCTCCCTGAACACAAACAGCTGCAAACTGCAAATTGGAAAGCTTTGTGAGAAGCTATTGCGTCCTTTGTTGTCTTCTTCCTCCTCTCCTCAGAGTTCTGGCATGCAGATGTCTCATCTCATTCCTCAAGCTTAATTACAAAGATTGGAGAATGGCATAAAGGGATGACTCTTATGAGGAAACGCACTGCGGGTGGCGTAGATACAGGCAGCTGGCATGATTTTAAATAGGGAAACTTCACCCCAACAAAGAATTTCACATCCTGCTCCACTGCCAGTGCCACTCACTTCCTCCTGCTTCTCAAACTTTCCAACACATTAGGATAGTGTGGTTGAAAAACAATGTGGCCGCCAGTGATAGTGTTATTTGTCGCCCACTCCTGCTGTAGAGACCTCCTGCTCTTCCTGGGTGCAGAGAGGAAACATGGGACTGAGAAGATAAGGATTCTTATCAGAATTCGTGCAGGTGTTTGGTGGAGCAAAGACATAACATGATTCCAGAGTTACTTGACAGAGTGGGAGCAAGAGGACGGTGGGGTGGACAGTTGGAGGTAAGGGTAGCAGAAGTATATGAGTTGTTAGCAGGTGAGCCTGTGGCCAGCATGTTATAGCTGTAAAATCCCTGCAAGTGCTACAGTTTACTGCAGCTTAGGCACCTGCTGGTTAGGTGATAAGGAGTGAAAACCAATCAGTGTGGCTACCCAGCAGGCTCAACGGCTGCATCTTAACATTCTACTTGAGTATTTCTCTCAGACATAAACTGACAATTTTGTCCCGTTGCAACCCCAGATTTACAGGGGACTTTATCAACAGAACACAATATTTTGTGTTCAACAGAAACACACTTTCCTTCCTCTCACCTTCCTTCTGGAGTGGAAGGAAAGTGATTTTTTTTTCTTCACCATTTTAAAAATGAAAATCAGAAAAGTGGGATGAGCATCCCACTTTTCTGAGTCAAGAGCCACATTACAGGTTGGGTATGTCTCTACCAGGTTTACATGTCTAGAGAATGACATTTTTGCGCATTTGTCTTTGTCAGTAGCTCAAATTCAGTCAGACTGGATAGAGACAATCTGGAAAAACTCTTGTTCAACTCTTGAAGCAAATTCTTAATTGGATTTAAAACTGGACTTTGATTGGACCATTCTAACACATGACTATACTTTGATCTAGACCATTTAAACTTACCTGTGGCTGCATGTCTATGGTTGTTAGATTGTAGAATGATAAAGTAGTCGTAGGTTTGGCAAAGCTCTCAAAATTTTAATATGATTGAACAGTGCTTTGTCTGTTCAAAGCACAAAAAAACATTGTTTTGCTGTTTTTCCCACCTATTTTGAGAAAATGGGAAGAACTTGTTGTCTTTGTAATGAGTAAATATGGCCTTGCTTTACATAAGTATAATCTTCAAAACTAACCATGCAAAACAGTGGAGCCCCAAAGAAGCTTTTTGTGCCACCACTGCCATCTCAAACTAACTTTATCACCCACAGAGGTCAAGGACATGCAGCCTGCTTCTGAGTGAGTCTTCAGACTCTCCAGCAAGAGTTTCTCATTAGTGTGATTCCAGCTGAGGATTAGAACGCAGACCGTACGGATGCGATTTTGCTCGTCACGGTTGCACTCAACCTCCACCAGCTCTTGAATTATTCATTTCCTGTTTACAGCAGGCGACAGGTGCATGACCTCTGTGATGAGCACCCAGGATGTTGGAGGGAAGTAGTGACAAGGGAAGGGAAGAAAGGATAGGAGGAGGAGGAAGGAGGGAGAAGTTGCAAAAGAAACTGCCAATTTGTCAGGCTCAGGTGCACACAGAGATTAAGGAGTTTCATGCTTTTAATTTTAATTCCTTGGCAATGTATGAAAGCCTAAAAGGCAGTCACATGAAGATCCAAAGAGAGGTGTTGACAAAAAATAAAGCGAGGAAAAACAAACTGCCGAAATGGGTGTGTAGCATATGTTAAGGAAGCTCTACATTCAGCACATCAGCTGAGTGGCATTTACTGTAACCTTTTCCTTGGCTTTTAATAACTGGCAAAGAATCAGCAGAAACACGGATCACTGCAAATCACAAGGGAGCACTGAGACATGCAAACAGATATCCAATTGCTTGTGGTCATCTGAGCCCATAAAAACTGGTTTTGGTGGTTTGAACCTGAGAGTTAACTTCGGATGTTTTTTCTTTGTTTTTTGTTTTTCCCAGCTGATCCTTAGCCCTGAAAATGTGAAAAAAAAACCCCATCAGACTGAGTTAGCAAATCTAATGTAGCAAAGCTCTTCAGCAGAAAATAAAAAAAGGTTCCTACAGGGAGGGATGAATTACAATCAAATAGGGAATGAAGTCTGAAAATAAAAATGTTTTCCATACTGTATTTTTTAAAACTGTATCCAGAGTAGGAAAATAATTCTTATACTTTTCCAGAGCAGATAAGAACCCTGGTTATATGAATCCTGGTTTATATATCATGCTTCATGTATTTTACTATTGCAAATGTTGTCTGAAAGAAAAGAAAAGCGCAGTCCCGGATTGTTCGGATTAACACCATGGAAATATTAAACTGAATCTCAGGAATCCGTTCTGGTCCACTCACTATGGACAATGTGACTCATTGTATGAGAGGAACAGGCTTTCTATTTCTCTGTATGCATGCTGATATGAACATTTACACAAACACATACTTACAAAAACGGATTCAAAAGCAAACAGGCTCCCTGCAAAATGACGAATGAAATTCACATTCAGGCAACTGTGGAAACAGACAAACTGATCGCGCCGTCAGTCAACTCCTGCTCGAAACAAAATAACAAACCACCGAATGATGTAGTGAGCTGTCCCCTCTGGTTGCGAACAGGGAAGGGAACCGCATCCCAGAGACGGCAGCTACAAATGGCCCGTCTCTATAACCAGCCTCTCCTGTTCTCTCAACTGTGCATCCACAGAGACCCTGGCAGATCTCAAAGACAGATTAATCTCAACTGCTGGAGTGGCCACAAGTGTCAAAGCATTACTGTTTATCAGGAGAGAGCATGGCTGAGACAAACGGATGACCTGCGGTGATCCGAGATGGATGGACACCCACAGAGGGGCAGTACAGTAAAACACATTGTATTTGAAGGCTTGATCATCTGAACTCTTACTACTGACTTGCATGTGCTGTAGCTATAAGAATCAAAACCTCTAACACCTCAAGTAAGAGTGAACATAAAACAAATTTTTCTGTTGAGAGTAATGCCTTGTTCCACAAGATTTTGACTTTTTGACAAATGAGATCATCTTTAATAATCTGTAACTGCTGTAGATCAGGTGGCAGGAAGATGTAGACCTAGACTACATATTTTAGATATTTCATTTGTCTCCTTAGAAACTTCCCTCATTTTTTATTTTTTTATTAAAAATCCCACTAAGTCATCAGACATATTTTATTAGTAGACAAAGAAAACCCGAGGAAAAAAAACAACAACTTTCAAATTATGATTTCATTTTTTAAGAAAACATTCAATAAACCAACCCTAACCCTTAATAATTTGCCTGAACAAATTTGGAAAAAAGTAACTCGAGGGGTTCCTCAAGGTTCAATCTTAGGACTCTTTTTACTTTTGAGCTTTCATTAGCTCAGGTTATAACATTTAGGATAAAAAAGGACATAACCGAAGCCGCATGCTGACTCCATGGCTCCATTTTATAACTAGAAACCAATGATCAAATCCAAAATCTGACCTGAACCTTCAGGTACAGAAAGTCTATAACAAGGTTTGCTTTCAATCACTTAACGAACATTTCCAGGATTAAAAGACAAATGTCCCATCAAGACCTGCAAGTCCACTCTGCATTGCCAGAATCAGAACCAAACATGGACAAGCAGCATTCAGTTGTTATGCTTCTCTAATCTGGAACAAACTTCCAGAAAACTGCAAAAATGCTGAAACCTGGAGTTCCTAGGCTAAAATCCTGTTTGGTTAGAGTTGCCTTTGATTAATAATAAGTGAAACATCATTAATTTTAGTCTGTATTCCATTATTTCATAAATTGCCTTTTCCTATGCCACTGCACTGTAATGTTTCTCGTCTGTTTTATGTTCCCATCATGTAGAGCATGCTGAATTGCCTAATTGCTGAAACTTAAAATACAAATGCTAGTAACCTCGTCTTACAAAGCAAGAAGTTTTTATTGGTTCCCTCAAAAACTCCTGGATGATTTCACTGCACAAATAATTTACCAATTACAGAACAAATCCCTACATTTTGAGATTATGTCGACTACTTCATGTTGTCAGAGAGAGTTCTTGATTCAATAGGTCAAGCAGTTAAGAGTTTTAGGGATCTTTAAAGTCATATAAAATATTCTGAAACAAACTAATGCTTATCTCTTAGTTTTGATAATACTATAATGAACAGTGATTTTCATCATCTTTATTTGCAACCCTCACACAGCGAGAGACTTTGGAAACCTTCGTCTGCTTTTGTATTAGTGGTAAGCATGCTTTTTTTTTTTCTGAGGCAATGTTTCATGAAATAATCATCTGACACAATCTTTGTAATTTTAGTTGCATAGTTTGAGTTTTATTCTCCTGCAATTCTTTTTTGAACCTAATTAATTAATCTGACAGATCAGGTTATCCTTTGGGTCTTCAATTAAAACAGTTTGAAAAGGAGCCTGCTTTAATAGCGATGAAACAGTAAATTTTTCCCTTGACCGACTGACTGTTGGCCAGCTGGTGAAAACAGAGTAACAGTAAAAAAAAAAAAAAAAAAAAAAAAGAAGAGTTATTCTCAGTGTGTCTATTGGCTAACTTAAAAAGAAAAACAGCAACAACACACCAAAACAGATAAATGAAAAACAACTTTCTCATCAACTTGGATCTCTAAACTGATAAAGAAGAAGGTCAATAACAATATACCACAGTTGTGACCTTTAACCATCACACATCCAAGTTCGAAATGTTATTATAGACTAACAATTTTTACTTGAACCACAAACTTCTATATATTACCTGTGATTTGATAACTTTTTGGCAGAAAAGTAGAATGCATACTTCAAAAACATGGAACATTAGCTAAAACCAAATTTTCATCCATATTAATTTTTTTTTTTTAAGTAATCCTTAAAAGCATACTCCACATGACCAGCCTCAGAAGCTGATTGGTCTTTCAGCTTCTATATTGTTTAACCTCATTTGACTCTTTGGGGACTCAACTCACCCACCTCATTCTGTCTGATGTCTGCTGAGACAAAGAGGATTAAACATTAATCTGGCCTTAACAGCAGGAGAGTATATTCTCCACAACAGCACTACAGAGAGCAGGGCTAATCAAGAAATCATGAACATCCAAGAGGGAAAAAATTACCCCTCATAAAATTGAATTCCTTCAAAGATGGTGAATTTAAAGCAGATGCAAACATTTGACTGAACTTTGTTACGCTTGAGCGTTTCTATTAGGATTATAAAAATAATCACTCATTCAGTCCATTTAAACTCAGTGATTTTATGATTTTTTAAAATTAATATTAAACCTAAACTCAATATATTTGCAAACAAAAAAACAAAACACAATGCAATTCCATATTCAGTTCAGCTCCTCCCATTACTGACAACGCATCAAAACCCAGCATGGGTCAAAAAGAAAAGGGAGGCACAAAGGCATCTGATGAGGTGACAAAAACAGGAATGATTGTAATAGAGAGCAAACACTGGGTTTGATTGCAGTAATGAGCAAATGGCCTTAACAGGTGGAAGCATAGCTGGGGAAGTGTACAATTCGCAATCCCCGCACTCATTAGTAAGCAAATGAATTCAATCACCTCTCCTTTGGTAAGCGGCTTGATAATTCCCCACAAAGTGGCGTCTGGCTTCAACCGCAGAGAGTAGCTTTAATAGGAGCCGAGCTGTTAATGCATCATTCTCCACCGAGTCTGTGCTCAGCGTTCCACTAAGATCAGCCGGAGCACAATTGTTGGCCTCGAGCAAACAAACCCGAGTCAATTAGGTTGGGGCACTGCAGGGAGCAGTGACAAGTGTTTTTCTTGGACTGGCTCCAATGGCTTTACAAATTTTATTCATATGTCCCTTGAGGAAAAAGGCAGCATGCCCCTGGTGTGTCCAGCAGGGCCGCAGTAAGAGTGATGATTTTCTCAAATACACGAACAAAACCTGAGCCTTGACATTGCCCGGGTCACGTACTGCACCGTCTGGCTGTGACATTTCCAGCGTCAAAGGCCAATCAATATAGTTGTTGTGTAAGAGCGAGCAAAGAAGCGAAGCACTCAACAACCGCTTAAACTGAAGGAACCACAGACGAACCTAATCTCTCTATAGCTGGCAACAAATCCACTCTGCGGCACTAATCAATTCGTTAGGCAGCTTCTTTTTGAGCACACACACACTCATGTAAGGCACTGTGATGATTAGCCTGTCCCACTTAATCAGGTCCTATTACAGACACCTGCAAGGTTGCAACAGTCTTATATGATTATGCATAATCATAGAAATGTCTCATTTGAATGATAAGCAACATCAGAAAAAAAAGGATGTGATTAATATCTGCTCCAAAAGAAATCAAATGTTCTCAAATATGAAACTATTCTTGTGGGCTGCAGAAATATATATATATATATATATATAAAACATCCACATAAGACTTAGGCATAATCTCTCGCACATAATTTTGCATATGCTGTGCAGGCGTATAAATACACACAAACACCCACACAGGGCTGAGGGGGGGAAAAAAAAGCCTATCTGCTGTGGATAAAAGACATTCCTTATCAGCTTCCTCATAGAGGAGCCGGGAATGAAGGCATTTACTCAAATGAAAGAGGCAGCTTTTGGAGATAAGCCGAGAGAGACGAAGCCCAACTAAGCTTTTGGATTGGACTGGGCCAGCGAAGAGAACAGAGGACAAGAAAAACAGACAGAGAGGGCGAATACATGGATGGACGGACAGATGGATGGGTGGATGGATGACAACGTGACAACAAAGTGATGGATCATTTTCAAAGCCGTTTTAGAAACCAGATGTGTGTGCGTATTGGAGAGGAGTGTTTGGGTTTTGTCTGACATGGAAGTGCTTATGTAAAGAGCATTTAGAGGATGTGGGTGTGAAAGGCATTGTGTTGACCCCAGTGCATGTGCATGTGCAGGTCTGCACCTTCTGTCGATCTGTGTGCTCAGCACCGGCTCAGTCGGCACAGCGAGCTGGCACATCTTCACTGCTGCGCCGAGCTGCGAGCCGTGCTAGAATAACCTACTTCAAAGAGAGCCATTGTCACACTCTAATGTGCCGAACGACAGCCAGCGCCACAGAAATCAGCACGCACTGAGACTGGATATTCCCTCTGAGTCTTTATGAAATGGGGGAAGGAAGGGGAAAGATAGTGAAGGGTTTATTCACAAACAGAGTTCTGTGCCAACATTAATCATGTAAGCTCTCATAAAATCATTAGAGCTGATCATTTGCAGTCAGGTGTTCCACAATGACATAGCGCTGACTGGAGGAAGAAAGAAGGCCAATTTTTTAGAAAAAAACTACTAGCCAACACACAGACACAGAAACCTGTGTGGAAGATGGCAAAACAAAGCCAGTTTGTATCATCAGCTTGTGCTATAGTTATGTTAGCACCTCAGGCATTCTCTATCAACACACTCCATCATTTAACATATATATGTATTTTAAAAACTCTTTAAGTGCTTTATTTAGTCTGCTTATTTTAGACCACTAAAGCACCAGTTTCCAACCTTAACCCTCAAGATCTACTATCCTAAATGTTTTAGATGCACAACACAGCTAAATAAAATGATTACCTCTTCAGGATCCCATCAAGTTTGGCAAAGGCCCAATAACAAGCCATTCATTTGATTCAGCTGTGTCGTACCAGGATTGCATCTGAAAGCTGCAGGGCGGCAGAGTTTGAAGACTAGGGTTGGAGACACCTGCACTAAAGACTAATATAAAGAAATAAATGATGCATTAAAAATTAACTTGTTTGTCACATTCTTTGGAAAAATATCAAGATATTCATATTATTAATTCACTGAAGAAAAACACATTTCAAATTCTAAATGAAAAAACCCCCCAATTCTTTGAGTATATTCAAGCAGTTTTATTTTTGGTGCTTAAAGCAAAAAAACAAGAAATGAACTGAAGAAAACAATTAAAGCAGTGACCCATAAAATATATCTGTACATACAGTCTATACAGACATCTTGACCACACAAAAAAAACCCAACATATATATATATATATATATATATATGGTTTTTTTATATTTCACTGTAACAATTTAAAAAAAAAATATTTGCACATCATGAGAACTGCTTTTCAGGAGGTACTTGGTAGAATCAGAAGGTATCTCACGCTTCTGAATAAAACAGGTTTCGCCAGTTGTAGTATTTACGTCCTCCTCTAGAGGGCATAAGTCAAGCGCATTATTCAGCACAGCAGGTTTTTGAGAAGTACCAGCTTTAACAGTTGAAGTCGCAAAAATGCAAGTATGAAAAATGACACGATTAAAGTTACAGGGTCAAAAAAAATTTTCCTGGGGGAATGAAAAAACAAAACAAAACAATCTTCCATGCACCAGTCAATATGCACTGGGTTTTTGCCCCCAGCCAAGGAAGGCAGAAGGCAGAAAGGGGGCTGCCCAGAGTTTCATTTATGCATGAACCACCACTGCTTCTGGCACATATTTGTGTGTATTTGCTCTGATTTATGTGACTAATCGAATATCAATTTGTGTGCATCTCTGTGTGAGGAAAATGCTTACAACATAAATATTGGTGATTGCATCTCGGAAGCGTGAACAGAAAATGCAAACCACTTCTGTTTAGCAATTGCATTTTGTTAATTGATTAATGTGCAATTATTTGGTGTTTTGCAGCCTTTAGCAGAACTCTCATGACAAGAAATTCTTAAAATAAAAAATATCCCTTCAAGGTTTATGCAAGTTTAAAAATTCTAAAACCATGTTTGCCAATTTTTTTAAGTTGTGTGGATAGGGAGAGTATATAAAACTGCATCTATTCTGTATTTTGCATACTCTTACTCCTATACAATAGCTTAAGATGTTTTTGCTGGTGTGTGCAAGTGCATCTACAGGAATAATTGGATAATAATTCCCAGTCAGAGTAATTAATCTGAAGAGCAGCAGGCTGTAAAGGGCTCGCGACATGGCATGCAGTACGAGTGTAAATCAGAAGCTCGGTGGATAACAAAGAAAGCGGTTAGGGTTGAATCAGTGCGTCTTCTGTTTACACTTAGCCACCTTTATACAAGAGCTGCACTCTATTATGTGCTTTGGACCCCGGGGTATTGCAGATCGGTGGTCTGGGCACCTGAGTCTGAAGGCTGGAGCTGACTGTAAAATCAATGGACTGTCTTACTTTCACAGCTGCCGAGCCGTGGTTGGAAAGAATTAGCAGAGTTTTATAGACAATCTGATCTGAGGTGGAAACAGAACTTTGAACCGCAAGGGAGAAAGGAAGAGTTTGTGCTTCTTTTATGTTCCCAATCTCTCAGTATCTCTCAGTTTCTCTTCTCTGCTATAATTTTCTCACCTCTTTGGATTAAAAACAGTTTCCCCTTAAATAACTAATTAATGTCTTTATCAGGGTATCAAAGGGGACTTTTTTCATATTTTAACAGAAAGCTTACTTATCTGTTGGACTTGTGCAGAAACCTGCAAAAACAACTATGAGGTAATGCTATCCCGTTTCCCTTCAAGGTCTCCGTCTTTAGCTCCGTCCTGTGGGAAACAGGAGGCTAAATGGTGAGGTTTTGGTACAGGGAGCAGCGTGGGACATTTCTCATGTTGTCAGAGCTCCCGCTGGGGCACACATATGCCTACAGCTCTCAGCATCCAGAGACCATCACTGCAGCAGGCAGGCCAATGGAACCCACGCACTCACTGCAATGAAAGGACTCGAACTGTCACTCGCACACACAAGGGCAATTTCCCCACAGGAGGCCCAAGGCCTGCACATACTGTTCGAACAAGACATTCAAACACAACATACGGGCCAAAGCAGACACACTTATTCATATAGGCCCTCCTGTGCTATATGGATAAAACAGATCGGTTTGTGTATATTTACTAAGAGAAAAAGGAATGTCGGAGAGATATCAGTCAGATGAAGATGAGACATGATGTGAAAGTCCTCAGCAGAATGGTGAATGCAGGTTTTATCAACGTTACCATCAGTGTGCAACTGTGGTCTCCTCCACTAAAACAATTTCAACAGCAATGCCAAAGTTCCTGTATTTCTTAAACTGAAAACATGGACTCAACAGAAGAAGAAGTTGAAACAGAGCTCTGCATTTCAGCGAATTATATCAAGCTAAAGGAAGAGAGTAAAACATGTTTGGTTATAAACATTGTATTGTAACAGTATAAACACATAATCTAAAAATGAAAAATTTTCTTTGCATGTTGATGGTTTTTCTGTCCACTTCAATATTCCAATAAATATCTGCAAAACATGCTTCTTGAGATGGAAGCCCTTACACCCTCCTGACATTTTTTAATTTGGTCTGCTTTCTTTCAGTAAATGTTTAATTCAGAAGCAAAAATTCATCTGTCAGTCACATGCCTCAGTAACATCATTTGACATGAAGGAAAGAAAAAAAAAATCACACAGTTCTAGCTTGACCAAATACTAGGACTAGATACTAAAACCAAATACTAGAAAATAAATGCTTGAATGCTAAAATCGTATTTTTATTTAAATCATGTTTTCCCTGATATAAACTCAAGTATTTGCTGTCAAATGAAATAATAAAGAGCTTGTCCTTGCACTTCAACTTTAAGTGATAGATGGTTTTTAGATGTTTTGATTGATGACGCACTTCACTTCTTTAATAATTGAGCTATTCAGATTTGGTTTCAGTCATGGATTTTATCATAGAGATAAAAGCTAAGTAGCTAAGCTGTGATATCCTTATTTTTAAATTGGGGGATGTGAAGTTTCCAAGAACTATCATTATTCAAAAGCTATTAGACTAGAGCTTATTTTTTGCCATGACCATATACTGCTGACAAAGCCACTAGTTATGGACAGTGTGGCCCTTACAACCATCTCTTCACCACAAAGCATATGTACGTATTTTTACTTTTCAAGTCTCTTAGATGGCTTAATGCTCAGTGTACAGTTTCACATTAATTAATTTCCATTCATTATGAGGGATATTTGTAGCAGCTTGATATTTTTACCAGTATTGTATGTGCTGCGACGCTGCAAAAAAGAAAATTCTAATAGATTGCAACTAAAGATAGTTTGCCACAAGCTCTCCATGCAAGAAAGACAACCATGTGAGAGAATAACTTCTCTGGGATTGCACAATAAAGTCTCATCTCATTTTTGCATGTGGGATTGATGAATGTAACAAAGAATCAAGAAGAAAAAGACAACTTAAGCTGTTACTACATGGAAAAATGTTATGAATGAGCATCACTGCATTAACAAATGAACACATTAAGAGCATGTACTTTAAAAGCATATGCATACTTCTGTGATCAGTCCAAAAAACAAGGAATAAAGTGGTTAGATAAGCTCATCTGGAATTATAGCTCCAGTACCATGTGGTGGGAGACTGGCAAAAAAAAAGTCACCTTTAAACGATGTCCCTCACCCCATGCATGAAGCTGTTGCAGAACTGAAGAGATCCTTGCTATTGCAAGATTTTGAGTGTACAAAGTTGTGTTACTGCAGTAAAACTTTACAACGTTTTCTGCTAAAAAACAAACAAACAAAAAAACTCAAGAAGTGTTTACATTCCTGCTGCTATTTGACCTTTTATTTTTAATTTCTTGTAAATAGCCTGTGTTTATCCACAAATACACATGCAAATTCTGTACATATTATTTAAATGATTAGTGCACATATGCTATTTTTAACAACTATATAGAGCTATTTTTCTTATGCTACATATTTGCCCTTATTCTATCCTAAAAAAAAAAGTCCTGATATGAGCACTAAGCAGCTAAACAGTCAGATACACAAAAATGTGATGCATTGTGAAAACTATATAGCTGAGAAAATATAACCCAGTCGTTTTCTTTTTTAAATCACACAATTACCCCGTAAGTCCTTCCAGAGAGAGGTTGACGGTTAACAACATGCTAGAAACCTCCACAAACATAAGCTCAAGCTCAGTATATTAACTTGTAGGTGGCTTTTGACTTACAGAAAAACATAAAACAAATAAAAGATGTCACTTTTGGAGAAAAATAGTTTCGACGTAATTTTATATTTATCTATTGCTGCTGTTGCCTAGAGGCAAAAACAGTCTGGAGCATTAAATTGGAGAAGTGCTTCATTCAGACATCAGCAATCAGAATAGGAAGTCAAGATTAAAAAAAAAAAAATACAAAAAAGAAAGAAATGCCACAAATCACTGTTTGACAATAGCTCCAACTCCAGTACCTTTTACAACATACCTGAATCTATGAATTTTCTCCTCAACCTGTTATCAGAAGTCCAGGAATAAAGCATTCATTATATTCAGGTTGGAGCATGGACACGTTTAAAATATGCAGGACAGTTGTTCTCAAAGACTGGAGTTGGAGACCCCTATTGAGCTAATAGTGGGGATTATTTGCCTTATACATGGAAGAGAGAAAGACAGAGGTGAATCAAGCAGGATCATAACTGTCACCCTCATTCAGTCCAATTGAACTGCCTTTTCATTAAACTCCTCCGTATACCTCAACTTGCCACTTCAAACACACCAGCAGTGGAAATATCAACTTAAAAGATTTCAAGTAAGACCATTCCAGAAAACTGGACCTGAATCGGCGTCACCAAACAAACAAGGCAACTTTTAAAATCGATTTTGCTTATCTGCTTTTAATCTCTCCCCAGCTCTGCTTTCTGGGCGTATTCAGCCCCCACAGAGAGGTCACAGGCTGTAATCCAAGCTCCTTGTAATTACCCCCATCAGACCAAGGACCCTCTTTAGTGCGGATTTGCCAGTTCGACCTCCCCCCATCCTAATGTCAGATCCAAAAGATTACAAAAGAAGAAAAAAAAGGATTCAAATCGGAAGAATGTCACCCACTCTCAAATTGGCAAGCTTGTAATCAGCCCCGTCACCTGCCGTCTGCTTGGAGGGATTGCTGAGGAGGTGGGGGGCTGGGAAGTGTTGAATTCAATCCTGATAATATGGTTGAATAGTTTCACAAGCAAGAACATACAGGAATCAAACCCTGTCTCTAAACTGTATAACAGTGATGCCACAGCAGCAACAGCGCTCCCCTGTGACCCAACTTGCTTGTGAGGTGATACAACAGCAGAGGTTAAATTGGAAAAAAAGCCTGTGAAGTCTGACAAAGAAACACCCTTCACCAGGGAGAGACGCAATCCCATTTTAAGACAACAGAAGAAGAAGCACGATCAGCCGAATGCAACGACCCTGAATGTTGCACCTTGAAAAAAAAAAGTTTGAAAAAAATAAAAGAAATGCCAAAGTGCCATCCATTTGCATGAGACATTTGCCCATGCATTGAAGCCATTTTATGAGATCAATGTAATTTAAAGCTCCACACAAGATTCGTCATATTCAGACATCTGGTGAGTGTGAGCATGTGTGCATAAAAATCTCTCTCAGCATTATTTCTTGAAATCTTTTTCATTTTATGCCTTTTCACCTTCAGATTTCTCGCACATCTTTGAGTTCTTTGATTATGAAGTGGAATGAAAGAGTAAAAAGCGTTATTCAGCTTTCAGGGGGAAAGTGCACTCGCATTAAAGAATTGCAGTTATTTTTCTTCTCTTTCCCTCTTTTTTAATTCTATTTCTTTTGGCAGAAACTGGAATAAATATGATTGAGGGTTGGACATAAATCAGCCCAGCAGAGCAGGTCCATTAACTCAACCCACACAAACGATAAGTACACCTTCATTTTCTCACATAATCTGAGACAAGATGGAGTTAAACATGCAAATGAAGTGAAGAAATGTTCTGATATATAAATGTACTGCTCTGGGATTTTTTATACATTTTTTTTTAACCTTGAAAGATTCTATCACAATTCTGAAACACAGGCTGATTATGCAAGGTAAGCAAATAAATGCAAAATGTTAACGGAATTTACTCAAAATAGAGAAAACAAAGTGAAAATAAAAAAGTAAATATCTTTGGAGATGTTGAGGATTTTCTTCAAGCGTCCTTGCTCAGTGCTATTTACAGCTTCTAAATATTCAGCTGCAGCTTCTGATGTCTACTTTCCTTTTTTTTTTTTTTTCTTTTACCGTTTGTACCTCTCATAAACTTCATAAAAATGATAAATCCTTAATAACTTTGCTTCAACGTGAAATTTACGAACTGATTTTTCATTGAGAACTGGTCAGATTTCTCCCAAGGATCTAAAACAAGGGGGTGGGGAGGGAAGGATCTCTTATTGCGGTGTTATTTCCCCTGATACCATAACTTTCAACTAGATACGTGCAAATATTGTTACTCTGACGTCAAAAACCAGTTACGGAGCAGACATTTGATTTAAGATGCATATAACGCTCCATAAAACTTGCAAATAATTCAGACCGATTACTATGATCGATGAGCTAAATCACTTTATCAATGACTCACTGTGACTCTCCAGCTTGTAAGATCAACATGCACAATCCTCATTTTTCATATTCAGCCACTTTTTGGGGGGATAATTTGCTCTGGTCTTAGCGCCGCTGCCAGAGCAGCAGCTGAAAGCGGCGACAAAACGCGGCTCTTTCCCACTCATCTGACGGAGGGATCTCTGCCTCAGCGCAGTCACAAGGTGCTCAACACTTACCGATCAGCATCGTGCTTCCAGGAGCGTGTCCGGCTGCCTCCTGCTCGGTGTGTCACCTTGCGTAAAAGTCGGTGTGGAAATTTGTACGCACTTTTATCCCCTGGGAGACAGGACACGCACGGCGCGCAGGTGCGACCTGGAGACTTCCTATAGTCGCGCGGGGGACTCGAAATATGCCAGAGTTGCTTCTTGGCGACTTCTTTCCTCTCTTGTTTTTTTTTTTTTTTTTGCTGTATGTATCCTTTTCTGTATGTTTGGTCACCAATCCACTCGAAATATCCCACCGATGCGCGTTCCTCTCAAGTCAAAATCCGCACGCTGGTGCCGCTGCTCCGCTTTGCCTGAAGGAGGCGAGGAATGGGTTTGTTGGAGAGAAGCTGAGCGCAAATGTCTGCTCCTTCTCTCGCTCTCTCTTTGCTCTGACTCTCCTTGTCATCCCTTTCTCTCTGTCCTACCGCTTCCCCCCTCTGCATCTCAGTAAGCTCCTTTACCTTGGCTTTTGTTTTATAGGCACTCCTCAAACCTGACCGACTTGGCAACACTGTAGGTTGTATGTTCTTTCAGTTGATAAGGGGAAAAAAAGTGTAGGTGGTGATAGAAGCATCACCAAGGATTGTTAAATATAAAGAGGGAGAAAACATTACTTTCTGAGATAACATTCCATTTGTGCTCCTAAAAAAAAGATGATTTGTCTGCACTTCTCCAGCTGCCTTGTGTGCATGACAGTGTGTAAGTGAGAGCGGTTGCGAGTGATGGTTTTTCACAGCCATCTCTCTTGCCAGCTCGCTACTCCTTAGTGTGTTCTCTTGTTGGTGGGTCTTTTTGGTGAAGCTGACAAAATATCCCAGGGTTTGGAATTGGCTCAGCTTTTAGTGGAGCCAGATCCAAACAAATAAGTACAAAAAGGTTTGTGTTTTTGTCTAAAATCCTTATGCCTTGTAGAATTATTCAGACCCCAATCATATTTTCTCCCGCATAGCCACAAACATCAGTTATTCTCTTTACTAGTTGTAAAATGGTAAAGTGGAAGGAAAAAGATGCATTGTTGTCGATATTTTTTAGAAAGGAAATCTGAAAAGTAAGGCAGCCATTTGCATTCAGTCCCCTCTAGTCTGATACCCTTAAATGAATTGCAGTGCATTGCTTGTAATTTAATCCCAGTATAAATCCAGCTGTTCTTTTAGAGAACATTAGCAAATAAATTAATAGTTATAAAAATAAAACAACCGGTGATTTGAACATTTGACAGAGTTCAGAGAATTGTCTCCATAGTAATTACTATTGGTACTTTTGGTCCTGGGAGTGTCGGGATGCTGTATAGAAATACATGCCATATTTTCATATTTTCATTCATGAAAAATGTTTAAAGCCATTCGTAATTGGCGCATGACAGAATGAACACATTTTCAAGGGGAATGAATACTCCCACCAGGGATGATAGGCTATGAGGATCTTTGGCTCAATGCGAAGCTGTCTCGGAGTCGGGCCAAAACCAGTCATCTACGCTGTTATCAGGAACCTAATTACACTATTAAACTTCTCCTTCTTCATCTCAAAATTCCCTTCATTGCCCCTTTTCTCCCCCTTTGTGAACTCCCTCTCATTCTGTGGACCACTCTCTCCTCAAACTGCACATCCATCTATATTTGCGCCCCCTCAAATTCAACACTCCACATTTTCCATTTTCTTACATTTGCTGGTTTGGCAAAAATGCCAGCTGCTGTGCTCATGCCGTTATTGCAGCATGAGCACAGCATCTGAGTTCTCTGTGTCCAATATGTCTCACCTGCCTCTGTCTAATTTCACACTTGTCTACTGCTAATCATTGCACAATGCTCGTTCCTAGCCAGTTTGTTGCCATGTACCTCAGTCTGCAGATGCACTACAAAGTGTGAAAGTGAAGCATGGCAGCAGGGACAGGTTGTAATGATCAGACTGCTGATGGAGAGTTCCTTTTAAACCACGAAATATTAGCTCTGACAGAGGGTTACATGGGGCGTGAGCCGCCTTTCTCCTCCTATCCAGGTTCCTGTTCGTTGCCGCTCACAGAGGCAGCAGCGGTCCCAGAAATCTCTCTCCCTGAGGCAGAGCAAAGGATACAAGGGCAGCTGGGCTGTCCCACTGCCTCATGCCAACCGCCGGCCTGCGGGCTGGCATGTCGGAGCCAAGGCTAATTAGAAACACGGGAACGACTCCAGGCCTGACATCGGCGAGCCTCAGCCAAAATGATTTGTTCTAGCCTATTTGTTTGAAGGATAGAAGACGAACACAGCTGCACATCAGTGCAAATGTTAAAACTGTTAATGTTAAAAAAAAAGAAAAAACTGTTATGGATCTAAATTGTCCTCAAAGAACAAGACTTAAAATCTGAAAGCATCAACTATAGACTTGCTACAAATTCATTTTCAAAGATGTTTTTATATGTTACTAACAAAAAAGCCTAGATCCATCCTTGTGGCGTTGCTGTAATATTGATTTTGTCAGTTTCTTCCTGTATGATAAGGTTAGCTGCAGTAAATTGGTTTGTTTTGGTACCTTATCATATACACTGAGCTGCATTTTTGAAGAAACTGTTTGGGGCTGCGCTTTTAATCAGATGAAGCTTAAAGCTTTAGACACACCTTCGCAGGCCAGATTTTCTGAGATAATTTAGAAGAGAACACGACTCCTTTCAGGACTCCATGGTGCATTCAAGTCAAATCACTCTAGATTATATATTTAATTAACACTAAAATAAATTAATAAATAGTATCCATAATAAAATGTTACTAAAGTCCAATTTAGTACTTTCTAAGTAACATTTTAATAACTCTAAGATAAACACCAGACATTTGAAATGCTGCAATTTAATAAGACATAATATAATGCTTTTCCTTAGTAAATGAGATTATTTTTTTTTTAATGAACATAAAAACCAACTGTCCTAAGTCTTATTGCCCACACTGAACATCCACAGTGTTCCAATCAAATTTAAATCAGACTTTTTGCGTGCTGCTGTCCATGGTACTGGACAGTGAGTTGATAAAAAAGCGAAACATGCAAAAGGTGATAAAGGAGATTAGTCTCATACGTTTAACCGGCTATTATTCAATGCTGTGTTAACATTGTTGATACTGGTCAAAATAAATAGTAAAACCAATTTACAACAATAGAAAAAATGGTCTGTTATGTTATTTAAAAAGCGTTGAATCAGATTTAAAAATGACATTTTATTAAATTAAAATAATCAAATGTGAGGTTAGCTGTAATGTGTCATTAGGTTTACACTGTTCAGCCTTAGAACTCTGCACAGAAGCATCCAGCCCTGACAGAAGGTCAGAACTGCTAGCTAAAAAAATATCTTGATAGATTCACTTCCAAGACATCGACTGTCACCATGATCTCTGTGTGCAGCTGAAAGTTAAACCTCAGTAAATTGTGGACAATTGTTACCCCACAAAAAAATGGTTTTAAAGGATGGAGGGATCAGAAAGATCTCACCACAGGCAGTCGATGTGGTGTAAAACAGACTCATGAGCTTGTGCACAATCTGGAAGCAGCTTTGTTGTTACATGTGTTACAACTCCCACCGAGGATAGGAAGGATACTTTCATCTCAGTGGTCTAGTCAACAGAGAAGGAAGAACAGCAAGAGACAGCAGAAATCAAATCAAAAGCTTTAATGCCAAGCACAGGATCCTGTTAGATGGTCCAGAAACAAAGATTCTAACATAATCAGAGTGAATTTCTTCAGGTCCCCATAAACACTGAAGAATGAAGGGTGTTATGATATTGTCCCATCATGGTATTAAAGATTTAAAGGTTGATGCTCCGTCATGTGTCATACCTGTATTTGGCATGCAAGAGACAGTTTGTTTACATGTAAAATTTTGATAGGAAATTGTCCAGCATTGTCACATGTGATTGTCTGCAGGACAATCACATGTGACAATGCATCACATGTGATGTGATGCATTGTCACATGTGATGCATTGTCACATGTGATTGTCTGCAGGATTGAAGAAATGGATAGATGCAAAAGGAATATTTTTTTATTGTGTGACGCAAAAACATTTCGTAACAATAACTAGAAAGTAACCATATTGTAATTTAATAGTGGTTTGGATTATTCAAAATATTCTAGCATCATTAAGTTGTAGTTACTTTAAAGGTCCAAAATTTCTAAAGGTTAAAACGCAAAAAAACAAGCTGCAATTGTATTCTTTTTAAAAATTTTGCTATACTAGCCAGACATTTCTGTATAATGAACCAAATTTACTATATATGTAGTTCAACATATGAAAAACAGGTGTGATGCATTCAGGTTACAATGCCTACAGGTCAAAAGTTATCTAAGGAAGCCAAGCCAGTTGAATTGAGTCTTTGATTTTTGCTACAGCTGGGGACAGTATAGAGATGAATTTATTCTTGCTGACATGACAGTCATCACATCTCCATGCCTAAATAAGGACAACATTTTGGGAAAATTTGGCCACCACTGCTCAAAATACTTATCAAATTAGTCAACAGCAGAAGTCAGAGTAGTTGTCCATATAAGTCAAAGTTGTGAGAACCGCATGCTGTAAAACTATCATCAAATCACAGTCATTTGTTCATCTAAGTGTTTGTCAAACCCTGTCGAGCGGTTCGGTTCTTGTGTCACTTGTGATTTCATAAATCCAAATAAATTTATCTTTTTTTTCCCTTAGATGTTTGCTTTTTGAAACATTTGGTGGCGTATTACAAAACTCAAAAGAACAGTTTTTTTTGTCTGTGTATATTTGTTAGTGATGATAATACACCACTGGATACACTATTTAAGTGTAAACTGCAGAAAAGCCCAACAATAATTTGTAAAACTGATGATTCGATTGACTTTTTGACTCAGTGTGATTCCATTCACAGTAGTTATGGTTAATTTTCTGTCCTTTTTTCATTCAACCAAAAAGAAACCCCTGAAAAGTCAAGCCACTTAAGTTTGTAATTTGAATGTCCCCAACACATTTTCAGGTTTCAGCAGTCACCCTTTGTGGGTCTGGTCACCATGGTTACAAGTGTTGTTCTCGTCTGTCGCAAGTTTGTGGAAAAAGGCACAGCTTAGGTCCCACTGCGCTGCTGTAATTCAATAGATGGACTGCTGAGCATGTGAAGACATAGAAATCCTGCTCTTATAAAGACGTGAGCCAACATCCAAAGCAGTATGGTACAGAACAACTCGTTTACAGGTGGCCTATGGAGATTTTACATAAGCAAATTTGCGAGTAAATTCAGAGCTGTCAGATTCAATCCCTGCATACTTTTTTTGTTGAATTGCTATTCATATACGGTAGATATACGGTATATGGTAGAACTTTATTCATAAGCTTTATTCTATACCTTCAACTTATAATTTCAGGGGATCTGGTTAATGACTTTTAAAAATTTGAAAGTTGAGAAAGGTGACAAATTCACTTGGTAAATGCAGAAGGCAGCTACGTTTTTCATACCACTGGCAGATTTAGATACAAAAAATATTTGTATGGGAGTATTAAAGCACATTGTATTAAAAAATAACACAAGGTAAAAATAGCATAGATAAAATTGCTTCCATTTTAATTAAAAAAAATATTCATACATTTTTAAGCAAATAATTGGACATTTTTTTCTTCCTTGCAGTTCACCACAGCAAGCCATCTTGTAATTCCAGCCCACGTTTGTAATGTTTCCCATGCATTTTGATTTAATAGTTTATTGCTTTGTTAGCTCTAAGATGTTGAGGATAATATCTCTTTGCCATCACCCTAATCTTTTTCTCTCGCCACATATTCTTTATCAAATTCATCTGGCTGGTTTGCTTCATAACATTTGAATTGCTTCCAGTGTTGGTAGAATCAAAATATGTGAAACCCATAATTTAATGGGTTTATTTGGGTCTTAACTGTATGTTTGAGAAAAACTGAACAAAATACGAGAAACAATAGCCGAGTGCATAATCAATACATATTAGTGACTAATTTTATTGCTGTAACATTTATTTGTAATTAAATGTCACATAATGACTCAAGGGGTACATGCAGTGTATTATAACTTCTCTGCATTGGAGCTTTAGAAAATTATTTCAGTGCACACATATGACATTTATAAAGGTTTAAATTTTATATATTTTGCGGCACTGTCAGTTTTTACTTGAGTATTCTGTATTTGCTTGGAACCAGTTAAGAGCAAAACCGTCTACCATAACTAAGTGCAGATGGGAATGCCCAACCAGTAGTTTCTTTTTGTAAATGTAGGACAATGAATATGAAGTTGACACTGGTGGACCATTAATAAGTTGTCTGAGTTGCTGTGAGCCAAGTATCTATGGTGATGAGTGAAGGACCCTGGAGAGAAGAGAAGGTCAAGCTGTCACTCTAAAGTTTAATGAATTTGTGTTATCAGTCCACAATGGGGTTCATTTCTCTACTTTTCTCTGGAATGCTGAACCCAGATGCCAAGATTAACGTGTTGTTACTTACAAAATTATACCTAAAAAGAACAAAGATTAAACTAAGTGTGTTGCAATGCAATTTTAGACAGAGAAATGGTGAATGAATAAAAGTGTTGGAAAAAAGGTGGTGGGAAAAGAAAATGGTTATATAAAAAAAGTCATATGTTTGTGATTTTTTTTTTTTTTCGTAAAATCAAGAATAGTTTTTCTTACACTTCCCAATTGTGTATTCCTTAGTATTGCTCTAGTAAATAAATCAACACTATACACTTTACTAATATTTTTGCAGAGCACTGAGATCTTTGTAAGAGAGTAGGACTTGTTAGGTTGGAGAAAAATGGGAGAGAGCCGTTCAAGACAAAGCCAGTTTAAGACTTGATGCAGGTGGGACGTAAGATGAAGCATGAAACGGAGATTTCTGCTGTCACCTGAGAGGATGACGCCGATAGACTGTGTCATGCAGCACTAATGCCATGTGACATCTGCTTAGATATGGCTTTTGGGCGTCTTTGCATCTTTCCTCTGTTCTCTATGCCCACCCCCTCATCTACACACACGTACTCACGCACACACTAAGTAGTATTAGTCATTCACAGAAGGTCACAAACTTCTCAGGCTCATCTAACAAACTTCTGACATCCACCTTTTGTGTAAAAATATGAGGCAGGAATGTATAAATGTATAAAAACAATTATATTTTAAAATTTAAAAAGAATCAAGACAGTAAAAATGTTCAACAGAAATAGGTTCATAAAGTAACAAAGTTTATGGAGTTCACTCAAATATTTTATTAAATATGTATTCAACATATTTTGAATATAATCTTTGGTTAATTTGACCCCTGAGCATTCTGGGTCTGTAAAACATACATAGCTGCATAAAAAATAATGTAATTGTTGGGTTTTTCAGAAATGATCAAAATTCGATGATCATGGGAAAACAATTTTGGAGAGCTTTGGATTTTTATGTAGCTTAGGTTCTTTAGCTTTTAACTACTTGATATTATTGCGCCATCAGGTTTCAGCTTTGTGATAAGAAACAAACACAGGGTTTAAAGTTTTGAATAAAAATAGGTGGAAACAAAAAAATTCCTTGCCACACTTCATGCTAAATTCCCTTCTTGTATACTGTATAAAATATAGTACAGAGTATAAAACAGTCTTAGTATGCCTCTTTGAAAAAGCTCAAACACTGGAAATAAAACAAAATCTTATGGTTTTGCTTATTATTCATTTTTAAATGTTTCAAATAAAGCAGCAAACATTACTATCAAACAAAAATAACCAGAGTATGTACAGAAAAAATATATACAAATGATTATTTCATATACTGAGGTAAAATACTATGAAAATCAATCTGGCTTTGTATAAAAAAGTAACTTCCCCTCTAAGCAAAACAACTGAGCGCCATCTTTGATAAAAGCAGCTCACTTAGCAATAACAGTTATTCAGTCCTTTCAATAATTATGGAAACATTTGCCCCCCTTTTCTTTGTTGAACTGTTTTAATTTAGACACACTGGAGGGTCTTTGAAGGACCTGCTTAAGGTCACTGCTGTATAACTCAAGTGCACTTGAAATTAAGGTCACAAACTCATGGCCAGAAATTCTCTTTCAGGATTTTATGCTTGAGAGCAGTTTTTTATGTTACTTTATATCACATTGGTGCATTGAGTGTTGTGCCAGGGATAGTGCGCAGGTAAAGTTTAAGGTGAAGTTTGCAGGCAATAAACAGTAAAAATGAATGGAATAAAAACATCTTTCAAATGAACATTTAATGTATAGTAAATATACTGCATCTTTAAAATGAATTTTCAGTTGTAAACGTGGGTGAAACTTTATTCAAAATAAAAAACAAAGCACAGAGATGTTGACATTTATTTTCCATAGGAAAAAGACGAGAGGTTTGGATTCACTCCAATCTTCATGTGGATTTTGTTAAACGTATTATTACTTAAAGCTCCAGGGTGAGTGCTTTGCATGTATTTAGATGTATCCACGACATTGACAATTACATTTTTTTATTGCACTCAGAAAAATAAGCCTGAAATAACAAATAGAACAAACTGAGTTCATATGTAACCACTATAAAATCATGGCTTTATTCACATGGACTCCATTCTGGGAGTTGGCATGAATCCCTGGCAAAATGTGGGTAGAATAATTTAATCTAAGATTGATAAAGATCAAATTTAACTATAACAAATAGGTCAAAGAGGTATGAACCAATAAGCTGGAACTCAAGAGATAAACAAGAGTAGTGATACTGTCTAAGGCTGTATTGTATTATTGACTTGCCGCATAATGCTCTTTGAAAGGGAAATACAGAAATGTTAAATCAGCGATGCCTTAATAATTTTGAAGCCACATCAACTGTCCAGGTGATTCACTTTTCTCTTTGAGAACTTTGAGATCAGCAGATGTAAGAAAAACATCTACATCTTTGTGGCTACTGATATTAGGAGCAGAGATGCATCTGAACAGGTTTGATGTAAAACAGGATTCTACTGTTACATGAAAAACACAATATGATGATTGGAGTTGACAATTTAAATTCTCTAACACTTTATATTAGTTGTAATAACGATTTTTCTGTTCATCTTCCCCACATAACGCAGATCTTCACCTTGACTCTTAGATTTCAAAAAGGCTGCCACCATTTACAAATCAAGCTTTTTCCAGGTCAGATGGACGTTGAAAGCTTAAAGGAATAAAACATTGTACCTTTGCTGCAATATGTTCACCCTTCCTTTAATCTGCTAAAAGCCTTGCTCTCTCTCACTTTCTCTGAGCCTTAATCACACACACACACACACATCTCACTGTGCCTTTGTTCAAAATGCAGTTTCCTGTTAAGTAAGTTCCTACATATCTGTGCTTCCCTCTGAATAATTATAGCTATCTTTCAGTCTTCACTCAGCGATAACATCTATCCCAAAGGGTTCTGCTTTTAGGCACAACCTAAAAGCAAATATGATGTTCACTAACTGAGAAAACAGTTTTTTTCTTCATTTTCTCACTGTCATGCCACATATCTAGTTCAACCAAGCTAAAAATCTGTTAATTCCTGTAAACAGTTTTAATTTTTTTCTTCAAGAAGAGACATCACTGGCACTCTGAAAATATAACAGATCTTGTTTAAAACTAAGAAAAACATGAGGTATTTTTCCTTAAAACTGTGGACTGTGCATTTTAGGAAAATACCAGACATCTTTGTTAAATAAAACATGAGAACAGAAAGTTATTGTGACTTTGAGCTTTGTAAAAATACTCCTCAATGTGTCTAAATATATCTGTAACAGTTTATCAGCGGTAGTACCGTAAATGCTTATTGATTCCTTAGAAAGCTAATAACTTTAATTTTTTTAAATAGTTATTTTGGAATAAGACCAGTATGCATATGTTTATATTTTAGCCCAGCTCTACTCAAATACATTTTTGACAAATGATGAAAATGTATTTGAATTGATTTTTTTTTTGGACCAAAACCACAAGGCGCGATTCAATGAATGACAGGCTAATTTATGGACAAGAAAAGAGGGAAAGCTCACTCTGCCTATGCAGCTTCGAGCCACCGGCCTCCTCATTAGGGCTGACTCTACCAACCTGTTGCCCATGCTTGGTAGGTAATGACTGGCAGCTCGGCTCAAGAGGCAAACAGCCATCCATCTTTCTTCCTAATGGTTTCTCTAAACTAACAATTTTCTTTTTCTGTTAGCCATTTCATCCCGCACCACTTTGCATACAAACAGTTCTTCAATCCCTTCCTTCTTCGTGTTCAGAGTATCTCTTCCTTTACTTCTCTCACACGCTCTCTTTACTTTCAAAGTGGGACACCAAGATCCCAAACTTCAAATTGACAACTTACAAGCTCCCTCATTTCCACTCCTGTCAATCTGCTGTTTTTAGTGTCAATTTTTCTTTCCTCTCGCCACCATCTTTCACTAGACTTAAAATCTCTCTTCTGCAAACCTAACTCTGACAAACAAACAAATGAATGGAAGATCACTGGAAAGGAACACCTTAAACTGCATGGCCAGTTATCTGACTGACAGGAGGTGTGGGGAGCGATGAGTAAGTTGACTGTGTGGATCTGCTATAATTTGAAGATGGGGTGGACAGGTAAGACACTAAGCTCCACATGAGCACCTCTGGAGAACTTCTCTGACTGTATCAATTAAAAAGTAGAGACCAGGCTGTTTGTCATTAATGCATCAACAGTAAAACAAGAAAATTAAAACTTTATTGTAATAATGTACTTAGGGTTGGGCTTCCTGGATCCTCCTGTATACTAGTATCCTGTATACCTGCGTCCTCCTGGTACACAGGAAGATACAGGCATGCAGGGTAAAAATCAAAACTGGCTGCCATGCCATTGCTTTGCCCTGTTGACATGGGTTAGAATACAAGGGTAATTTAAAAGTAATTCAGAGCTGCTAATACATACACATATGTTGGCATGAAAATGTATTTGTCATTTTAAAGATAATGTCTAATCTTCCTGTTTTGTTGCAACTAAATTTCTTAGATTTCTAGACCAGTCAGTAATATCAGACAAACATGAAAATATGTCTTCAATTATTACAGTAGGAAAGCTAAAGCTATCCCAAACAGACTGGGGCTTAGTAAAAATAATAGCTCTTCTCGCTAAATCATGAATTAACTGATTGACAGATGCTTTTTTGTGTCAAATTTCGCAAGCCACTCCAAGACTGAACTACTGCCTGGCTTCCTTTAATTGAACCTCTCTGACAACAGGAAGTAGGTTAAGCATCTAAAATGTAACATGACCCGAGCTAAAGAAATTTAAGAACAGATAGAAAACAAAGTCATTGACATCTTTCTGGAAAGTGTAAAAACCACATTTCAAAGGTTTAATGCTGTTGCAAACCACAGTTAGAGCAATTATCCATGGAGAAAACGTGCAACAATGGTTAACCTTCCCAGGACTGGCCAACCTGCCAAAATTACTTCAAAAGAGCATCAAGGACTCATCCAGGAGGTCACAATAAAACGGAGGACAACATCTAGAGCACTGCAGACATCACTTGTCAGAGTTGATCATTCACTAAAAACAAACAAAACAAAATGGATCACAGAGGCCGTCAAATTTCAAAACCAAACAAAAACTACTTATTGATAATCCCTAAATAGTTTTTTTTTGTCAAAGTACCAAAGCTTACTTTAACCAAAGTATATCTGGTTACCCCTCTTTAGCATGTGGTGCAAGATTCCAATTAGCTCTCCCTAAATTTGCTGTTATGAAGACAGACAAGCACTGCAGACTTTAATGTATCGTTTATTTTCATGTTTAATGTCATAATTTATATTTAAGTTATATATTATTTTTTATGAACTTAAGGGCCAACATCTGTTTACCAGGTAGATGTTTTATTTTTGGGCAAATTATCTTTTTACTTTAAATTTGTTTATAATGTGATGCTCTTATAAAAAAAACAAAAAAAACAACACGCGTATGATTTGAGTGTCAGACACTCAAATCATATGAATTATTCGAGAGTCAGAAGATCCCATCGGCTCAGCATGACGCTGTAGAAGAGGAATCGGCGGCGTGTACGAGTATATTTGTGTGTGCGTGTGCAATCAGTCACATCACAACAGAGGAGAGGACACCCCATTTAGCATCACTGTCACATGGAGTTTTACAGATAGACAAACACCCAAAGAGACAGACTGAAGGTGTGTGTATGTGCGAGAGAGGGAGAGAAAGCGACAGAGTCATGTGAGGAGAAGATGGGTTTCCTAACATAAATAAATCATCAATGTGTTTCGTCACCTTGGCTGAGTTCACAAGTAGAAGATGAATTGAGGAACGCAGGAGGAGGAGGTGGCGAAGGAGAATGAAACAGATTGTGAAGAGAGGAGAGCTGCTGGCTGGGGTGAACAAAAGCCAGGTGGGAATCCTGATGTATGCTTTATTGCTCAAGTGCTAAAGAAATGAAAACACAAGAGCGTCTGCTTCCAAGATGAAGCAACAACTGCCAAGAATAACCAGACTCTTCTGGTTTTAAAACAGGAAAAAAAAAAAAAAGACAAACCCATGGAAACCGTTATACTGTTTATTATAATGGTAAATGTTTGCCTACTTCAGTCTGCTGCCATCTGTGAAGTGGATATATTGACTACTTCTATAATTATGGTATAACAAGAGTTTCTATCTCAATAACAGACATAAATGCGACTCTTCTCTTTGCAGATGAGCCATGTCAGATAACCACAACAGCAGCTGTTCAACATTAACTGACCAGATCAAGTATTGTTTTGGGAAATGATAACAGTTATTATGCGAAATTATATTTCAACATGGCAAATCATTTGTGGAAAGAGTAGAAATAACATGCATGTTGCTGATTCTGTGTAAGTGAATCATCAGTTGAAAGGAGCATATTAAAAAACTAGAAGTGTTAAGTTCAATCAGAATGTCAATTCTGAGAATAAACAGGTGTCAGACCCATAAAAAAAGTTCATAAAATAAAAGGCTGCTCATCTAAAAGGGCCGGACACAACATTTCTGGAAAACAAAGCACACATACCACAAAAAAAAAAAAAAAATAGATTTAATACAAACCATGCATAAATTATTACAAGAAATTGTCAAGACTACTCATATCTAAGAACTGTTTTTCAGCCAAAAACAAATTTGTTCACATTATATTGCACCAAGCAACTGCACATTCCAGCTGACATCCATGTACTTACATTTGATAAAATATATTCAAACTATAAACTGAATAAATTTTAGTCAGTTTCTGTCTTAGTTTCTCATAGATTCCTCCGTGTTAAGAATTCACAAATGCATTTATTAGAGACCAATAATTATCTATCTGGGGAAAACAAGGTCTGGTTCATCACTTCAGATTTATTTTGAAGAGGGTAACCAGCAGATTTTAATTAAATTATATTAAAACATCCGGGGTGTCAAATTAACAACATGTTTGGAATTTAATGACTTTCTTGCTCTTTTCTGAAGAGCAAGAGCAAAATTATAAATATGCTCCAATACATAATACCAATATGGAGTTTTAAAATTTAGGCAAAAATTCCTATGTTTCATTGTCCCATATCATAATGCTTTGTTGGATATAGGCTAATATTACTACATCATTTATTGCTTCAAGTCATATATTGAAAAATGTCAATCTTGAATAACCTGCTCTCTGTGATGAAGCTAAAACTTTCCATCAATTCCCTCCCTCTCTCTTTATTTTAGGCCAGTGACTAACCCTGTGCAATATGAATATTATTGGGATGTCACTTTTATTCCCTAATAACTGCCTTGGCAAACTGAACTGCAATTAAAGCAAGTCCATTAAATGGAAGTTCATTTGTATTTCCACTGTATTAAAAAATTATTTAATCTGGAGCGGTGAATTGTTGAATTTTTATCGCCAACTGAAACGTTTTTACTTATTTCCACATGCATTGTTCAAATTGTTTTAGTGCACATCTCTGAATATTTTGTATTTTTGCATGTTTCTCAGCCAGTAAAGGTACAGTCTGAGTGGCTTAAAATTAAATACAAGAAGTAATAGTTGCTAATTGACTGACTGACATTACAACATTAAATAAAATATTATCTTCTGACTACATACAAGCACTGCAAGATGCAATAAATTAGTCTGTTTCTCATTATCATCTGAGGTGCTTAAGGCTATGCATTAGCACATAAGAGTGTTTTTTTGCCTTCTTGTTCTTGCATGATTGCTCATATTCACACATAGTGTGCTGAATAGGAAGAGGATTTACATAAATGTCTGCAAATGCTGGGAGAAATTTTAGTTAGTACAGACCCGAGGCAATAAAGAAGGTATATAGATAAGAACAGTGAAATCAAGGGAAAACAAGCAATGCTTCTAATATGAAACAACACTTTAGTTAAGGGTGGACAAATACAATAAGGAAAAGAGTGTGAAGTATAGCTATATTTGGGCTAAGCTTGGAACTCACCTTGAAAGAACATGCATCTTTGGGCTCAATAAATAATACAAAGATAAAGTCGGTGAATGCACGTGTACTTTTTGCATCAGATAAAGAGTCATTGGCAATGGCAGCATGCTGCTTTGTACTGTGAAGATAAGACTATTCAGACTTGAAAGCAAAGGTTTTCATGTAATAAATATGGCTAGTGGCAATACACACACAAAGCAAAGGTCAAATCATATTAAAGTGAAAGTTACAAAGAACCAATATGAAGTAGGTCAGATTTTACTGAAACAGCAGAGCCACTGAATATTTTCATATTCAGATGATGGAAAAACAGGAAAAAAGATTATTTTTTTTTGTCTTTTTGAAGAAACATGTCTGTAAATGCTTGCTTTATTATTTTGCACATTTTGTCATGTGCAGATATTTTATTGGGATTGTATATGCTAACTTAAAAGCAAAAAAAAAGTTAGGATTTTCAATTTTGTATATGGGTGGACAATGTGCATTGGTACTCAAACATTTTGAAAACCACTTTTCTTTCCACTTCATGATTATCCACCACTTTGTTGGTCAAGGACATAAAACCAGGACAATACACATAGCTGTATTAATAATTTCACAAAATGAAAAAAGTTCCAGGAGTATGATTAGTTTTGCACTGTTTTTGAAACTGGAAGCCACTTCTGTTTCACATATGAACTGTGAACCTCGAAGAGTAAAAAAAAGCACACAAACAAGTTCAGTGGCATTAGAGCATCATATAAATAGGTTTAAAAAAAACAGCATCAAAACGGTGAAACTGCTGCTCTATGAGATGTGGTTCCATCCTGAGGGAGCTGTGAGGACTTTATAAGTAGAGGAAAATAATCTAATGTGAGCTACCCAGTGAGCATGACATAGTGGAAACACTGGGTTTCTGCTCCTCTCTAAAAATATGACAGCGCCTGACGCACCTGACGGAAGGCCTGGAAAATATCTGTGAAAAGGAACAATAAAAGTGAAATTCTATGAGGCTTCGGAAAAACCCTGTATGTGTTGGTGAATCTCCCGTTGCCATTACACCAAGCTGAAGGTGCAGCCCCACCCCACCAGCAGCCTCCACCAGCCCTGTGACAAGAACTGCAGGGAAAATGAGTCTGCATGGTGAATTAGACCACATCTACAAAATATATCTTATATATTTTTACTAACTGCCTCACAAAAGATCTCAAATTACCAGATCATGAGGACATCTTGAGTCCCCTTTTTCTCTTTTTTTTTTAGAGAAGCTGAGACAAAAAGACTGAAAGACAACCAAATGTGACAAGCAAGCCAAGCTGAGATTCTTCACAGTGATAAAATATCACTAAAGTCATGGCATGCATCCAGTGCCACCGAATAAGTCTTCAGATTCCCCTGCAGTGTGCGCATAGGCACGCAACCATGTCTGTGGTTTCAACCTCTGCTGTTGTGGGCACGCATCGTCTCGTTGCCTTCTTGTTTCTTTGTCTCATCAGACAACCCATCCTCATAATCCACCCTTCCACCCCTGTATGCCAGGTCACATGGGGAGCTCTAGGCGGTTTCATGACCCATCATTTCCCATGGCTGACTGTCGGGATAGATCATGATGCCGCGCGAGTCTAATGCTGACGAGCTGAGACAGCTCCATTCTGACTGGGAGGGGTCTAGTGGACCAAGCACAATCTGCATCCACCACCCCTCCTCCACATTACAAACGCACACACAAGTAAACACAGAGACACACACAAAACTACATAGCAACAGTGTGTGGGCGCCACTGTGCAAATCTAATGTGTATGCATGCGTAACTGTGTCACTACAGTGCAAGTATGAGTCATATCAGAAGGCTTAACGGTGGCTGATTTCATTTGTAGAATTTCTGAATCATTATTCCAAAAAACATAACCTTAAAACATATTCCAGGTTTAAAACAATTCAAAGCCAGTGAAAGTGCAGCGATGCAGGCCAGCTGACCTTCAAGAAAAGAAAAAAGAATAGCAGTGATAAAAAGATCCAAAATGTGACTCATAATCCTCGGAGAGAATATGAGGGCCACTGGCAGGAACAGATTCTGATACGCAGGACGGAAAAGAAACCAAACAGTGCAAGGATGAATGAACATTGACTCTGGACTCGTGCCTGAACCGTTTCATATTGCCTGAAAGAGTCAAACTGGACTATATTACACATACACCTGCAAACCATCTGTGCATGCACACATAGCTGCAAGCATGCCTATATGCTGACGTAGACGGGTGTGTGTGTGTGTGGGTGTGTGTTCTTTGTGAAGTCATCATCAAAAACGTCCGGGAACAGAAACGTGCCTGGGGTGCGTGCACCCACAGAGACAGATGTAGTTATATGTATGATAAAATGAAAGAAAGACATGGAGCCAGAGAGCCGGCCAGTGAGCAGAAACAGTTTGACAGAAACAGGCTAACATTGTGGAGGAGAGGGGAGCACAGTGGCGAATGACAGACAGAAGGGATAAGAGATTGAGGGGGTGACAGGGAGTCAATGTCTTTCTGAGACAATAGACAGATAGACGAGTTCTGTTGAGGGTGAGACGTAGAGAGCATGAACTGCTGCCCTTACAACAACTCTCCTTTTTTTACAACGGAAAGAAAAAGACACTGCTGCTCTCTTCAGTTCACAAAGCCACCAACTCTCTCTTCTTGTGGCTGTGGAATATACTTTGATTCATAATTGATACATCGCGTCAAAGAGAAAGTACTAAAACAATTACAGCGATGTGTCTGTCTTGAGTTTCTTTTAGTTTTTCCATCTTCTCAGCTTGTCATGCTTTGAGTTTAACATCTCAGGTGTCAGGAAAAAACCTATTTCAGTTGATTTATGTGCATATGAATCATCTAGGGCTAAAACCTTATCTTTCAACTCAGTATGCACACAGGAAACACACATGATTTAGGCTTAATTCTGAGCGAACGTAAAGCAGACATCTAAAACTAAGATATTACAGACCTCATGCCCAAAGAAAGCTCGCAAACGGGGACACATTATTATTTTTCTGGGCATGCTGTCATTTTTTCTGCTTTTTATAAATATGGCAACTTTGTAGCATCGCATGTGAAAAGGTATTACTCTGTTGGCATATCAAAACGCTTACATGTGTAATGAAATGATTTAATGTCAGCTCGCAGTAAAATATTTATACTGTCAGGACATCCCCCCCTCTTTTCCCCAAGCATGACTCTTCACACTAGTGCTGCAAAGCCACTCATTTTACAAGCCTTGAGAAACACAGCTTACGCCTTGTGTAAGTTTGAAATATTGAGATTATTTTTATTCATAAAGTGAGACAAAAAGTGTTTAGTTTAGATTGTTGACAGCGCTTCGATACCGATTTAAAACAAACTGTTTCTCATTCAATAGAAAACAATTTAGGTTGTATTTGACAACATTTTTAAGCTCAAAAGCAGTTGTAAATATTAATTTGTCAGCCTCAAGTAACATTTGAACACAACCTTTACACGTCATGGCATGACATCACAGTATGCCATTTACAACTGTTCTTATGAACTGAGAAGTAGTTTGTATGATGAACTCAGCAAATGTAGTTCCATCAGGTGTTTGATAATTATAGCTAAGGACTGCATGCAACTGCAAGATGGAGAGATAAGCGGCCAATTGTGTGAGCATGCATTTAGGCTACTCCGAATAGATGCATTCATCTATGAATGAATCAAAGTAACACTCCAGGTGTGTTTTTCATGAGGGAATAACATTATAATATAAATCTCAAAAAAGTTAATTTCACTTAATACTCACCTTTAATCACAGTTTTAAAAGAATTAAGTTGGGTTAAGGTTATTTTGCGAGTAGATGGGAATGATTTCTGTCTGGGGAAAATCCGTGGCTACATGGAGCAACCACTCAATCCATCCTGTTTTTATTTGATTTATTTATCTACTTTGTCTTTTTTGAGTGCATTTGTTTATTTACTTTGTTTGACCATGCTTTTTTATTTTTAATCAGTCAGTCTTTGAATTTTGCAAAGCACTTTGTGACATACTGCATAAGTGCTCTATAAATACAGCTCGGATGACGGATGGTATTATGCAACGTATGCCTAGCCAAAAGAGCAGCTCCAAAGAAATTATTTTCTAGAAAAAAAATGCAATGAATTAACATTCAGTAAAAAAAATATGAGATTTTTTTTTTTTTTGAAGAGAAACAGGATTATGTCTCGCTGCTGTTGCTGCAGTCTTCACCCTCTCTGAATATTTTGGTGGAAGTGTGCATGTGTTTCTCCTAGAGTGATAAGCTGTTTAATTTCTAATTTTATATTAAGAGGGCACAGCCATTTTTGTTATGCACCGTTATCATAATTGGTTCAGCTGATTGCACTGATATGTGTTCCGGCTCCAATGATGTCACTGCCACTTGCAGGTGCAATATAAAACCTTGAATCTTTAGCAGACAGTCTTAAAGCAGCTTTTACGTTTTCTTAATCAAATACAAAAATACTTTGACTCTGATATTTTATCTTACTTTGCTAAAAACCTTCAATTAAGTAACTTTATTACCCTGAGAGAGAAAAAAGCTGACAGATTTACACATACTTTGCAAGCTTAGAGTACAAATCCAACTGCTCCAACAAACAACACATATGTTTAAATATCATTAAAAGTACTTGCATGTGCACAATTGGTCACATGATTGTTAAGTTTGCTACACAACTCAAATTTATTATACGCACTGATGAAAAGTTTTGATTTTGACCTACAGTCAGATGATGAATGGCTGGTATTACTCTATTAATGTATTGATCATAGTTTAAAAAACTGCACAAATTTGATGGTATCTCTGAAAAGCTGAAAGTTGAAATGTGTTATGTTTATTTCTATGTGTGAGGAGTAACTCCCGTTACCATTCATGCTATGTAACAGTATTTCTTCAAAGGAGAAGCCTTTTGTTTAAGAGAATGGCCATTCAGCAGTCACTCTGCCATAATGATATGACTCTGTTTGCCAATCTGCAATAACATTAACAAGTTTAAAAATGTCTTTACTTTTGGGTCTCCTGTAAATCCACCCGTCCATTTCCACATGTCTAAGATCAGTTTGCAGTGAGAATAGGTCCAAGAGGGAAACCCAGACATTTTTCTATCCAAGCCCCCTCTCAGTTCCTTCCTGTGGACCCTGAGGCAGTCTGTCTGTTCTGGTCTTGTTGCTCCAGAGAGGTCTGGGTCTGTCCTGGGTTCTCCTCCCACTGGGACATATCCAGAAATTCAGGAGGTGGAAGTCAATAACCTGACAGTGTGACATGTCTCTTAACTCTTCGACTTCAATTTTAGTCTGCATTACCAACATGCCTACACATATTTTCTCAGATAGGAGTACAGCAGATAGAATCTTGCTTAAGATCCCAAGACAACTGTTTATTTATTTTTTAGGGGTTGACTTCAAAATGCTTTTGAACTCTGTGTGTATGCACCCTGCATCTAAAACTAGGGACTGTTTTATCATGCTGAATATTGTGCTAACAGGGCATAGAAACACTGATTCTTTGGTGTAAAAATGCAAATGATTAGTGATGAACATGAAAAATGAAAGTCAAGAAGAGGTTAAAGCTGCATAGATGTTTCAGCTTCCCAGTCTGATGATTCAATTCTGTTTCATGAAGAAAATGAGAGATGAAGGCAGAGTGACCTGTGAACTCTTCTGAAGAATGTGATTTTTGGACCAACTGCAGACTGACACAATGACTAGAGCTGACACATTGTTCATGGGATCAATCGCCACTTTGCAGCATGGCATCTGTCAGCCATTTCAAACGTAGCTCTTGACTGAATAGGGAGTGGGGGAACTGTTTTTTGTGGGAAAAAAAAGTTATGTGAAAAAGTATTCCTTCCTTGGCGCGTCTTTTGTTTGTACTTTTTGTGACACTTAAATGTTTTAAATCATAAAGCGAATGTATTAAAATATATACCCAACAAAAACTACCAGAATAAACAAAAAATAAAGATTTTAACCAATTATTTAATTTATTTTGTGTGAGAAAGAACCCTCACACAATCCCCTTGTTAAATCACCAATTAGTTGTGATTAACCACATTTTTCTGGAAGCTGTATTCAATTCCACAGTTTCACTGTCTAAAATGACTGTCTGAAGTAAGCATAAAGAGCCAGTAATACACCTCTGATTGGCTCAACATAAAAACAAATGGAAGGTCTTGGTGCAGGCTAATCAAAGTCTGGCCCTAAATCTAATTGAGTACCTGACATACATCTTTTATGCTTGAAAACCTTTCTGACATAGTTCTTCAATGATGCTTCACTCAAAATTATTCCACACCCATAAGAGTAACATTTTAGCCATGAATTATTCATGAAGCTAATATTTACATTTACATTTCTTTACTTGAAAAACAGAGAAATCTTTAACATCACAGAAATCAAGGCCTTCTATACCTGCTGGCCAGCTTTTCGCTAATTTGTGATGATGAGCTCCAAGTCTTTTAGATTGGAAGGTCTTGTTGACATAACACCAAACTTTATTGCCTTTTAAAGTTTCTCAATTAGATTCAGATCTAGACTCTGACTGGTAAGTTGAAAATGTTAATATTACTCCAGTAATTGCAGTTGTAGCCATTAATGGTGCCACAACCAGATATTACATTTAGGGGGATACTACATGTTTACGTAACGCCAGTTGATTTCTTAATAGCTTTTTTTCCTTAATAATGCAGTGAACCTTGCTAAACTGTAACTCAGATTATCTTTGTCTGAAATTCTATGTCAAGTGGGACATTATAATATTAACTGTGACAAAAATGCGAAACCAAAATAAATATATGCATACAGTGTTTTCACAGTGTTTTATCTTCAGAATCTACTTTCTCTAGGCTGGGAAAAACTGTGTAAATGGAAGAAACATTGGCTGTGATAAGGTGTATGCTGCATTACTTTCTTAAACTGATTTGATCTGCTTTTCCTTTTAAAGTTTGGACTTCACACCCTATACTGAAAGAAAGAAACTTTCAGGTGAGTCAACAAATGTATTTACCTGTGTGCTGAGCTCCTCTCTCACGGTCACCACTCTGTTCAGACTTCTGGAGGTAAAGTTCAGATTTCTTTCCAGCCTTTCTGTTTGACACTGAAACACACAGAAACATGAGGGAAACAAACATAGTAAATCTACTCTCACACAGACTTGAAAATGTCTTTTTCACTTAGAATAGAAAAAACCCCATTAAATTCCTGTATCAAGTGTTTCTGGAAGTGTTAGCTGGTGCAAAGCTTTGCAGGAATGTTACAAGAGCATGGTCGCTTTAATGCATATTTTCTCAGTGAGGGAGTACATGGTAGGCAGGAACTGGGTTGTGTGCAGTGGGTTGCATAGTCCAGAGAAATGTGTACAATGTATTTTGGACTCATGCTTATATGTCATGTATACTTTAATCGATGTCCTATTATAGATAACTTTGTGATTTATTCATTGTCCCCAGATTTTCGGGGTTCTTTATGGCAGACTGTAACAATAATATGACCTCTCACCTCCTGGAGAGAGTTCTATATTTAGTTGGATGCTGTGAAGATGTTTTTCTATAGAATAATAGGAAATATGATTTTTTTCCCAGCCTCTTTCTTTGTAGTGTAGGTTCTTCAGCAGGACAAAGAGAGTTGACTTTTAAGCTAAATCTACACACACACACAAACACACGCAGACATTCACATGTATGAAGAGATAGGTTGTCGGCTAATCCAGGCTAGTTTCAGCAGGACTACAGGGGACTTGTCTAATCCTGTTATCGGGCCCAACAGATGTTGACAGAACAACAAACTGGGGACCAATATGGCACTGCAGCTCCAAGAAGATCATGAGCCAAACTCATCAGAGCAGCAGCAGGATCGCTGGCTGGCCGAGCTGGACCCGGTGACCGTTGCACATACTGCACCTCTCTGGCTGAGCACTTCAGTCAAACAATGCATGGATTTCTTTTTTACTGGTGTGCAAAAAATAAATAAATAAATTTTATATATATATATATATAAATAAATAAATTTTATATATATATATATATATATACATGTCGTTGTCAGATGCTGGAGAAAGGGAGCTTCTTCCACATCAGGAAGCCAAACTGAAAGCCGGGCTGGAGAAAGCAGTTCAGCACAAAGACAAACTGCTGGAATTTGACAGGAACAGGTATCTTAAAACGCACTGCTGCTCAGAATTGAGCAGGGGTACTGCTGTAGATACATGCCACCTGGTCAAAACCTACCTGTTTTAATTCACTGCCCCGTTCAACTGCAGTGTCAGGAGGACACAGGTGCTGGACGATGAGTCGGATTACTTTGCTGCCGAGTCCAATCAGTGGCTGTCGCCCAATGAGAGAGAGAAGATGAGGAAAATGGAAGAAGACTTGCGAGAACTTCGCCACGCCTCTCGTAAGGACAGGAAGATCACTCTGGATTTCGCTGGCAGACAAGTCATCGATGAGGGGAACGATATGAACGAGTATTACAGCAAGTAAGATCACTTGACTGCGCTTTCGTGTTTTATATTGGCTTGAAACCCAAACAACAGAAACATTTAACATTTTTGGAATTGTTGTTGTTTAGGCTGGATGAGGCCCTCAAAAATATGAACAGTGGGTCAACACCACAGACTCCTGAATATCCTGGAAGAAGAAGTGGAAAGCAGAACCTCAGAGAGCTGGTCAACCCAAACATTATGCAGTCTGCGCCAGAAGTAAGTCGCATTAAAAGGACAAAGTAACTAGATAAAGGCAGCTATGTTGTTTCTTTATATTTTTAGAAAATGACCTGAAACATAACTTGTTCAGGTAAGCAGTGATGATTATGATTGCACAATGTATCGCACTTTATTGTTATTTCGGTCCGTGTGCTCGATAAGACGCATATCGTGTAAAGCTGCTTGAGGTGCAATAAATATTGATTATTTATTTGAGTACAATGCATTCAGAATCTGTGTCAGAGATACTGTAAGTTTGTTGAGTCACGAATATTGCAGCATTTTAAATGCCTTAGAAGATCAAAAAAAGGAATCAGAAAGTCAGTGGGAAGCTACAGCTAAACTGTTTGAATGCCATAGAGGCAGACGCTGTGCTTCAAAAAGAGGAGTTGCTACCTCAGATAGCTCTTAGTGTGGCTAATTTAGTGAGCAGAAAAGGGATTTCTAAGTTTCCACTTGGCTGATCATCAATCAGGCCTCATAAAACTGAAAATCAGCCAATTTATCATTGGATCTCTTACACGGAAAATTCTTCTTAAGCTTTAAGGATTTGTAATACATTTTGGCACTTTTTTTAAAACCTAGTGGGTGGACATTGGAGGCAGGGAACGCCAAAAGCAACCCATGGAGCAGAGGAAAAATTTGATGGAAGAAAAAGGAGGAGAGGAGCGCCACAGGTTGAGACTCCAAGACAAAGAGCTGCAGGAGATTTCTGACGGAGGCTGGTGTCTGAGTATGCATCAGCCGTGGGCCTCACTGCTGGTAAAAGGCATTAAGAGGTAACCAAGGACAGAATGCCAGATACACATCTTTCAAAACAGGCAAAGCCTTTTATTTAGTACCTATTAAAAAAAAATGAATACACTCAAAGTTACAGATTTTGCATCTTGTGTGAATGTAGGGTAGAAGGTCGCACCTGGTACACGTCGCACAGAGGTCGCCTTTGGATAGCTGCAGCAGCCAAAAGACCCACAGCTCAGGAGATCGCAGAGGTGGAACAAATGTACCGCCACATCTACAAGAAAGGTATGACTAACTTATAACAGAAATAAGTCAACAAACACTGAGTTGATCATAATTACTAATCAAATTTGTTTGTGTTCAGCATCATTAAAAAGCTACTGATGCAAAATAAAAAACAAACTAAAGAAACATGTATATCTTTAAACAGATGATGTTGAAAAGCCCCTAAACACCAGTAGAAGCATGTTTAATTCACAACTGTATTTGGGTCAAAGGTTGAGGTAGACAAGTATGTATACCTCAATATTTTGACTTGTTTTTCAAAAAGACTATTTCACTGGAAAGTTAAAAAAAATATATTTGTGAATAATGTAGCAGATGGTTATTATGTTAAGTAATTTTTTCCTTTCCACATACTGTCAAAAGTTCTAATAGTGTAATTAAAAAAAAAAGTGTTAATATTTTACTTTTAATTTCAGTAATTCTCAAAATGTTCTGCTATTTTTTAATGCTGTATAGCATACTGTTTTTTTATTTTATGTTTTTGGAGAGTTCCTGTTAGTGGCACAGCAAATTATTAAGCCTTCTGATAATAACATGCTCAGTTGGGAATAGGTTGAAACTGGTGTGAACGAAAGTTTTAGACGTGTCCATAACTGATGTTGCTGCTCTCCTCGTCTCTGCAGAGCCAAACCTTCCCAAAGATTATCCCACCGGATGTCTTCTGGGTTGTGTTAACGTGACCGAGTGCCTGTCTCAGGAGCAGTTTAGACAACAGGTTGGTGAATCACATCCTCTGATTGTACTCATTTTGAAAAGCGCAGCAACACTTGAACATGATAAAATTTAAGAACTGTTGATTTTGTTCTCATGTTTCATCATGTTCAGTATTTACACCAGAGACGGGAAAATTGTGCCTCTCACACTTTCTGACTAGCTTCAGAAAGGACACAGTTTTGAATAGGTGATTTGACTCAAAATATTTCCAACAATAATAGTAATGATAAAATATGATCTATTAACCTAGAAAGTGTGATAATGTTTAAATGGTGGCTGCAGTATAATTTCCTGCCAGCAGAGGTCAGACTGCACTGCTTTTTATTTGCCACATCATATTTTCTCCCACCAGAGGCAGAATGCGCCACAGGAACCTAAAGCTAGCTTCTTCACTGCACCATTATAAATCTGATAGTTAAACACTCAGTACTTCCAACAGTCACTCTTTGTTTGGGGAATTGAAAAAAAAAAAGTATTTAATGTAGATGAAAGTGTGTTGTGATTCAACTTTCTGCCTTCATGAGCTTACAAACCGCAACCTTAAGCTTTTATTTCTAGTTAGCATAAATTATGGCACAGTTGGCAAGTTTAAACTAATCTGAACTGATTTGCCTCTGAAACTGAAATAATTTTTTTGTTGTTGTTTAAAGGTTTCTATGTTTACCATCCATTTTATGTGTCATTAATTTACTGAATGTTTATTAGAGATTTAAGAAGAGCTTCTAATATTCATAACAACTGATTTTTTTTTTTTTCATTGGAAATTGTGGTCTCTGTGACCTTTTTAATAAATTAATAAATAATATTGACTTTAGTAGCAAGTCACTAATACTAGTGATGCAGGTTTATATTTCTGTTTTTACAGTGCAGTGCAGTCCTTTGTTTCTGTCCGAGCATTTCTGAAAAAGAAATGCCTGCCCTGCTTCGCTGCGTCGTCAGCTGCTGAAGTCTTCATGTTTTACATGCACATAAAGGCTTTCAAAATTATATTCTTGAAACGGCATCAAATTAGCAGCCAATTCAATTGTCTGTATTCTATTTTATGCCTCTAATAAAGTTTGATGTTGTAATACCAACAGATACTGAAGCAAAAATAGTGTGGAGACCTTTTTTAATTAGTTTTTATTTCCACCATCTCAGTGAATGAAGTAAAGTAATCAGATGCAATTCATTTTAATTATGCGGCTAATAGTGTTTTTGTGACGGTCCTGTGTACTGGCACGTTTTCTTGGGAAACATGTTGGACAAATATACTCCAGTCTTGCAAAGCTACCAGCTTTCTCGCAGATGTTTGCACACTTGTTTACTATATGAGACTGGAGCAGATCACATATGGAAATTGTCTCTTGTTGCAAAACAGACTCAAGGGAGGGGGAAGACAAAAAAGGAATTTGCAAAAAAGCATCCATGCTTTTCTTTGAGACGTGTTCTACTTGTGTTTTCATGCGTCTTTAAAACCCAGTTTCACACACACACACATGCGTCTTTCTGCATGCAGCCAGTTGTCTTCTGTCTGAAAAGCTTTCAGAATGTGTGCTGCGACACGATTGCATTCTGACTGCTGGGACCTGTAAATTTAAGGGCTTTTTTCCCCCTTTTGTGCTCCGTTCTCATTCTCTCCTCCACCACTCATTCCACCCAGGGCTGTAAAATCATGTTTGCAGGCTGTGTGACTGCCCTTTCATCCCGTGAAAGGGTGTGTGTGCATCTGTGCGTATGTGTCCACTTGCACTGAGCAGCCATAAATAACCCCTCCCCACACACACACACACACACACACACACACACACACACACATACAATGGCCCCCTTTAAAAAAAAAAGAAGAGGAGAAAGCAAGGCAGATGTAAAAAAAGATTCAACCAGAGAGAAATAACACCACCAAACGCCTAACGATGGTGTTAAGCTGAAGGTTAACGCACATTTCATTCAACTTGGTAGAAAAAGTAGCATCTATTATCCATTTAGCCTTTTAATCTCGCTTCCTTTCTAGTTCCAAGGAGGCGCGTTGTGTTGGTGCATAGTAGCACATAGCTGTGCTGCTAGGCAGTGTGAGTGGGTGAGGTGTAGGATTTACTGTCCTGAGCTGGCAGCTGTGGGTGGTTAAAAGAGGGGTGGTGAAGGACAAACAGCCATTATTCTTCAGGCTTTTCTAAATCTGTCCCAAGTGATGTCTGAAATGTATTCAGAGAAAGTAGAATGTGGGTAGATCAGGAAAGATCTACACTGAGTCACAAAAAATTTATATATGTGTAAAAAAAAAATAAATGGTAAAAATGGTATCACTGCTTAATGTCATCCATGTGCCATGGCAGTCATTCCCCTGTTGGGGCGCTGCTGCGTAAATCAGCACCGCAACTGCACTAATATAGAAGCAGACTGTATAGAAAGCAAACCTGCGCCTGAGCAGGGGTTTCGTTCGCTTGACTTTCTCTAGTTAGAAACTGACTGCTGTATCGATCCGTCCTCCAGATAATCTCTCCCTCCATCCAGCTCCCCATCCCCCACTACCACTGATCATTTGTGAGCCATTATGATCTGTGCTGCCTCTCTCCTCTCTCACTGCTCAGTGCTCACTCAGCAGTGGGGTGGAGAGGCATGACTGGCAGAGGACGGCGGGGGCTGGTTGGGTTGGGATAATATATAGTGTCTTGCAAAGGGTTTTCACACCCCTTGATTTCACATTCTGTCACATGAGAATCGGAAGTTTCAATTTATTTTACTGGGATTTTATGTAATAGACCAACATAAGGTAGTGTGTGAAAGTGATTCAGAGTTTTATTTGGTTTTTAAACCTTTTTAACAGATTAAGAATCTGAAAAGTGTGGCATGTGTGAACCAACTTACCTGTGCAACACTTATTATTCTTTGTAAGATAGAATGGATAACGTGTTGAAGGAGCCATTTTGGAATGTTGCCCCGGATTTAGTTCTGGAGTTTGACTAGGCCATTCTAGCACAGGAATATGCTTTGATCTATTATATTGATCTGGCTCCATGTTTATGGTCACTGCTGTGATTTAAGGTACATTTCTGCTCCGGCCAACAGCTTTTCAGGTAGTTTTCTTCGTGTTAGTTTTCTTCCACATATGTTTTGCATCCAGGCTACAATTGACCTTTTGGACCACATTCATTCATGTTTCCATGTATCCTCAAGGCAAACTGCAAATTGGCTTTTGGTTTTCTTTTGCAATGGCTTTTTTCCCCCCTTGCTGCTCTTCCATAAATGCCAAATTTGTGAAGTCTTTCATCAGATTCTCCCAGCTCAGTTGTGAGATCTCTGCAGCTTTTCCAGCGTTACCATGGACCTTCTTGCTGATTTTCTTGGGTTTTTGTTTATTGCTTAACTTTGCTTCAAACCTATGTAGAAACTGAGATTAAAGTACACAGAAGTGGACTGTGATTACCAATCAGGTGGCTTCCCAAGTAATTTACACTGGCTTTTGTTTAAAGGTATGAGAGTAAAGAAGGTTGGAGATATACTTTGTTTTTGTTTTTTTATTATTTTAATGACATAAAACCAACTTTTAACTTGGGGAAATTTGGAAATAAGACAGCAGTTGTTGGAAAAGGCTGATGATGACATGAAGGGCTTTAGAGGAGGTTTGCATGGGGACAAGTTGTGATTTTTATTTTCTGCTTTGTGCAGAGTCAAGTGGGATTTTTGTAACTATCCTAAGACCCTCGGTATGAAATTATGTTAAAACAGTTTTGCATCATTCGCAGATGTTGAATAAGCTCATGAATGTATTTTATTAACCACAGGAACGCAGCGTTGAAGTCTGACATAACACATCCCCCATCCCGGGAGGAAATGTGAGATACACACATATTTGAGACATGACTTGTTCTGAATGGTTTCCATCAGCAGGTTTCAGCTGGTGTCGACTCACGTCTGACCTCTAAAACACAAACTGCATGAACAGAGCTAATTTTATTCTACTGACTGACAACAACAACAACAAATAGAAAGGAGTGAAAGGAGGAAGATTATTTAAGGTGTGGTGAGAGGATGTGCACATGTTTGAATAATCTAGAAAGAAAGCTGTTTTCAATTTAGCTGATTCGCTCAGAGAGTCCTGCTGTTTGAAATGCTCAGTCACTGTCATAGCCGGCCGGGACTAGTTAACAACATTTTCAGAAATAAATCACTTTCCATTAATTTTGATTGCATTTGCTTGTATTGGTGTCATGTATAAAGGAGTACCCCAGTGCACTTTTGTAATATTTTGAAGCAAAACTCAACCAAGACAATTTTTGTGGTATTTGGTGTTTTTATTGCCAGGTCTCTTGCTTAACAAATCAAGTTGTTAATCGGTGTTCTCTTTATACTTAAAGCAGCGGCGTTCTATATTTTCCAGGCACACAGTGTTGTTTTGTAGGACAATCAGGTAACTATGTTAGCTTCTGTAGTTAACAAGGCCAACAGAAGGTTGTCAACGTCTGTTAAGTTGTTAAAATGCTGCTTAACGACAGCAATTTCTGTTGTTAAGAAAACGTTGTGTGTGTGTGTATATCAAAAACAACTTAAAGGAAATTTGATTTAGCATCATAGCCGAATTTGACACTTAAAAATAATTTCCCTCTGTCTCTTTAAGAATTTTGTCATCACCGCTTTGCCTTTCCTTTGCTTTTTTTTTTCTTATTAACGCACATCAAAGATATAGATGCTTGCACAGACTCAAAAATATATAGTTTAAGTACAGCCTTTGACAGAAGTCAGTTTTGTCCATTCCAAAACCCGTTTTGAGATTTTTTTGGAATCATTGTCCTGTTGGAACATTCAATTGTGTACGGCATACTGAATTAATTGAGCATACTAAGGTTTAGTAACAATGAGCAATTGGAATGAATGTGTGATTAAATAGAAATAAAAAATTTTTGGTAAAGTGTCTTGAGATAATTTTTGTTGTGAATTGGCGCTATATTAATAATCTAAATTGTGTTGTGTTTAAGTTTTAACCATCTGACCCCAGCCATCATTCTAAGATTAAAGGAAAATGGTAAGGATGTTTAAAAATCAACCCAGGTGAAATTAAAACCCAAGTCTGTCATAAACTGGAATCGGTGTTGCTATCCACAATGAAACAAGTGTGTCATATTTATAGACTCAGAGGGTGTTGACCAAAAAAGAAGTGTCTGCTCCAAAATTAGTACCTTCAAGTTTGACTTAAATTGGCAGCTACCCGCGCAGAAAAGCCAAAAGACTTCTGGAGAGAAGACTTATGGTTAGACGAAACAAGAAATTGAGCTGTCTGGCCACAATGTCGAGAAGTATGTTTGCAGAAGTGAAGGGGAGGCTTTTAACCCCAAGAAAGCTGTACCAGCGGTCGAGCATAGTGGTTAAAACTGCTGAAGGTCATTTTAGCTGCTGGTGGAACTAGACCATAGAACAAAGTGAATGGAAATAAAGAAGTCAAATGATTAAACTTCACTTTACAACAAAAAATGTCTATATATATATAGAGAGAGATTTTTTTAAAATCCCCTGCAAATGTATAGATACCTTCACAAAAATCAGTGTAAACATTTTTATTGACGTCACAGCAGTCAAAAACCTCTTTTAATTGCTGATCCGCTTTTTGAATGCTCCCATTGATATTTTGTTGATTTATCTTTGGTTATGAGCTCCAGTACTTTGTCTCCTCTACAAAACCTTAATCTTTGTCTCCCTCCATGGATTCACAACACTGGCATGGTCACTCCAAAACATTAATCTTACTTCCAGATAGAAGAAACATTTGGAAGAATATTTAGTTTTTCCAACAATTGAAATGGTCAACTTCTTTTTTTTCTTTTTTCTTTTTTTTTTCATGGAAAAAGTAGACAAAAACACAACACTTTAGTAATGATTTTGGCATTGTCACACACCGGTTCCTATAAATGAAAAGATTGGACCTTGACCTAAGTGCAAATGTTTGAGGAAAGATTTTATCAGTCATTTGTTTTGTTAATCATCAAAGAACCTTTACACTCATGCATGGTTTTTAAATAATCCTCTTATAAGGTCTGGCAAAGTGCGGAGAATACACACACACGTAAAAACACGACACCCGAATCAAATCAGTGTTTAATGTTGTCACCCTTTGGCAGGTAGGCCATTCACAGCACCGCCGTACCTCTGTGGATCTTGGCTGTCTCATTGTCTTCTGTCTCTTAGTGTAATCCCAGATTGACTCAGTGTTGATGAGATCAGGGGTTTTGTTTGGGCCAGGACATCTGGTGTTCGACTCCTCGTTCTTCTTGGCGCTGGAGATGGTTTTGTTTGACTTAGTTGTTCTACAGCAGACTAAACTGGGAATCATCAGAAGTCTTTTTCAATGAACGGGGTGTGTATGTGTGTCAGATACTTTAAATGGTTTGTTTTGTTCTGGGTAATTCCCTCTCACTCACTGGCATTTGCATTTTATTTTATTTTATTTTTATTTTTTTCATTTTTTATGAGAGCAATGCTCTTTAATTTTAACAAGGCTGTAAGTTGTTGGGTATAATACTTTATTACCGTGTGTTTCTAATCCGTTGTTTTTCAGCTCGGCAAGATCGAACGCACAAGCACATGTGAGATAACTGGAGCCAGGCTAAGACCACATCACACAGGGGTGAACCCGTAGCCACTTATCTGTTAAAAGAAGTGCTGGTTCCTGTGGAATTCCATTTGTGTGCGCTCTCCTCCTGACCTCCACAGTGGAGCTCCCGTGCTTGTTAGGCGAGCTGGAAGCTCCGACTGATGCCTGAGTTTCCTTGTGTGGTAATGTGATATTTATATGCTGAAAGCCTTCCTGCCAGCATGCCTCTCACACTCGCACACACACACTCTGTCTCTCTTAACACACACAGGATATATTGGATGCATTCCAAAGGAAGGGAAGTCAGGCATTTCTTCTTCTTTTTTTCTTCCCGTTTTTGTCTGTAACATTGTTCGAGTCCGTAAAGATGGCTACTTGCCTCTTTTTTTTTTTTTTCTTTGTTGCTGTCCTGTTTATCATTGCAACCTCACCCCAGGTCAGCGGTGTAAAACTGTAAAACTTCATAGACGATTCATTTTATGTATGCTGAACAGACGTGCTCACTTATTGTCAGTCAAGCATCTTTCAGCCTTTCTGGTGAACCTCGTTCATACTCTGACATTCCTCCCCTTCCTCCTTCTTCCTCGCTGGGCGGTTTGCCATGGCAGAGAGGTCAGACATCATGTGATTCTGCAGAATGCATTCAGCTAAGAGCCCCCCTCAGCACTGGACGGCGACCAGAGAAACCTCAGTCGCAGGTTTTCCTCAGCATGAAATATACATCGAACCATCTGCCAGACTTAAAATGGCCTGCTATTGCTGTCCACAGACCACTTCATTAAATGTCACAGTCCCTGTCGTTTGGGAAGCTGACACCCAAGCCCCATTATTATCGGCCCCCACGCTGTGTTCTCATTTAGCAGCCTTTGTTCCCCGTTCTGTATGCTGATCACAGGAATATGAGGCAATAAAGAAAACCATACGTGCCGTGTTTCAGGCGGCTTTCTTTGATGCTCGCTTGACGAAAACAACTCGCATTCAAGGAGAGGTAACTCAGTGCCAATCTGTGTAGAGAGGTTGACTAAATTTCAACATTTTCATCATCTTTTCTATTTGACTAAATCTTTGGCGTAAAAAAAGGCATCCTCCAGATATTTTTAAACTATAACAGTGTCTTGTCTCTCTCTGCTTAAGTGAAAAACGGCGCTGAGGTTATAGTCGTTATGTAGTCATTACTCCTTCACAGTCCTTGAGACTATAAACAGGAAAGCCTGCAGGGTATACCCTGACTGTTGCGCCGTCGACTGGTATTATTGACTGTTGACAGGAAATGGAATGATGATGGCAAACAAGTGATGGCAGATCGTCTTTAGTTAGTTAGTGAATACTCAGCTTTGGCTTTTAGAGTTTCAGATAAACTCCATAAATGTTTGTTGTCTTCTCGGCTTAATAAACTTGATAGTTGTGGTTGGTGGAGCTCAACTGATATGCCCAGTTCCAACATTTAGAAATCAGAGCAGCTAAATATTTTTTTTCAATGAGATTTAGCAGTGATGATAAGTGATGGTGATATTTGTAATATGGTATCAGTAAAATGTATACATACACACATGCATGTATAACATCAGGTAATTAGTACAAGTGGGCGTTCAGGTGTTAATTACATAAATATCCAGAGCGTTCCATAGACACAGACATATCCTCACTATACCAGCATAAACTGTTTTCAGTTGAAATTTTAATGAATGTTTACATCATATCAGGATTTTTAGTTATTGTATTTTGTAAGTATTTGAGTTTGCTGATGATGTTATAGTCTCAAATAAGTAGGGAGCACTTACAGGTATTAAGGTATGCCAAGGTTTCAAAAGGCTTTCCAAGGAAAAATTAACAAGGTTTTCTCTGGCTGTGGAAAGCAATAGCGCATAGCGACTTCTTCATCAGTCGCTGTACCCTGTTGGCTAGCTGCCTAAGTAAGGCACTTACAATGTTAAATATTTTGCGCCAACAGCATCTAAATTACAGAAAACAATAAATACATAATATAAATGTTATAATCAGTATTGTATATAAGCAGAACCAATTCAAGTTTTTCTGTTATTAAACAAGAAAAATGTATCATTTGGCACACTTTTGTATTAAATTTGAGTCAAGTGCTGTAAAAACATAGTTTTACTCGTAGTTGATATACTGGTGACTCCCACTTCAGTCCATGCGCAGTCCTAACTTTAAAGCTGAGCATCTGTTTTGTTTCTGTCTGTATGAAAACAGTCTTCGGGTTGCCAGTTTGTGCTCTCTGTGAAATAAAGCTCCAACTGTGTTAAACAATGTTTGCATAAAACAAGACCTCTATAGATGTTAATGTTGTGATCTTCCTAATGCTTTGCTGCAGGCAGAACTCTGCCTCCCCTTCCCTATAATAAGCTTTAATGAAGCATGGAATCAATATGTTTGACATTTATCTCCCATCTTCACATCTGGTGTTTGTTGACGATGCCCCAAAATGGCTCCTCATGAGGCCAGCGTGTGTGCCAGCTCTGTGTTTTGGAAGAAGGAAATGAGTGAAGGTTGTGTCAACTTGTGTGGCGTAGTCTGTAAGTACTTTGCACAAAGCCAGCAGGCGACCATGTTTTCCTGCTATGATGTTATCAGGGATTGTAAAAGATCTTAGCGTAATGCCTTTTCCCTTCTAAATGGAAGAGCAGATATTACCCCTCACAGAATCTAGATAATTATGGGGGTTTCTGCGTTCTCCAGGCGTGTTTATGCAATTGCTCAATGTCGCATAAGCCAGTGTGTGCTCATTGGAGAGTGATGTTTATCCCTCCAAGCTACAGCCTAGCAGCAGTATTACAACGACAATCTCTTCTCAAGAGGGAGAACTGGAAAGACAGAGAGCGAGAGACTCTCTGCCACTGCGGGTCAGAGATTACAAACTCAATTGTACTCTGCTGGGTGACATGTCTGCTCAGCAACTTCCTGCCAGTGACAGCGGAGGAGAGGAAAGTATGGAGAGAGAGAGCGAGAGGCCAACTGTGCTTCTAGTGCCATTAATCTTTCTCTCATTGTGTTCAGCAAAATATAGCCTCCACTTGTCCAGTAAACCACTAAGTGGGACTTATTTTCAGCTGGCATTCACAGTAAAAGTCATTATGACTTCTATAAATAATAAATATTATTATTAGTTAGGGTTCTTTGCACAGTGGGATGTTGTTGTTTGACATTTTTCTTTTAAATTTGCTCTTTAAAGAAAAAATAAAAACCAGTTCTTTAAATCCGGTGGATATAAGGGGACAGAGACATGACCACGTGTGCGTGTGTGTGCGTAGGTGGGTGTGTGTGCGGGTGCGTGTGTGGGGTGTGCGTGTAGGAGTGTGTGTATGCACCCACTGCCCACTTTCCCATGTACATTTGTTCAAGTGCTTGGAACACATACAGCGACTCAGCCAATCACATGGCAGCAACTCACTGCATTTGGGCATCTCGATGTATTGAAGACTACTCTGTAATCATCAGAATGGCAACAAAAGGGGATTTAAGTGACTATGAATGTAGCGTGGTTGTCAGTGCCAGACAGGCTTTTCTGAGTATTTCAGAAACTGCTGATCGACCGGGATCGCTTCCATTTACAGAAAGTGATCCAAAAAAGGGAAGCGATGCAGAGAGCAATTGATGAATACAACTTTCTGAAGCCAGAGGAGAATGGGCAGCTTTGTTCACGATGATGCAAAGAGAATAGAAGCTCAAAGAACCAGTTGTTGCAGCCAAGCTAGGCGCAATGCCGTCTTTGAAAGTAAAACACATTGAACTTCGAAGCAGAAAAATACCCCAAAGACTGCTACTCTTGTCAGTAAAGAAACATAAACTGGAGTTAGTTTCCACAGACTCACCAAAAATGGACAATAACAGATCGGAAAAATGTTGCCGACGTTCCCTAGGTGGGGTCAGAGTTTTCCTAAACAATATGATAGCATGGATTTACATGCGCTATCATTTGACTCTATCTAGTAAAAACTACTGTTTTTGGCTAGTGGCTGAGAATGATATGGTGTGTGAGATTAAAAACTAGACTTAAAAATTTTAGATCAGTCATACAAAACGCAATTGGTTGTCATATTTTTGTGACATCTGCCAATATTTCTCAATTAAACTAATTTTTCTTCAATACATACATCTGTCCCAGTAAAAGCTGTTTCATCGACAAGATAGTGTGCCCCATATGCCCAACTATTTGAGAGCGATATATGGATAAGACATGCTTTAATGCTTGGAAAGACTCTGAACTGCTGGACACTGATGAAAGTACAGACAACATGCAGTCTAAATACGTCGTATTAAAGTTTCCTTAAAGATTTGAGACATTTTTTTAAATTTTGAGTTAAAATATTTTTGCTTTATGTTGCCTGACGGTCACCTAACATTAGTACTACGTCTAGAATGATTTAGTGAAGTAAGCATCCCGCTGAAAAAACATTAAAGCATTGGTGAAACATAAAGTGATTGAGATTTCTAAAATGTAACGGTTTAAAAACATGAAAATACAGAGACTACAGAAAAAGATACAATCTGACATTACACACTGAAAGCAAATTCTTGTTTTGATTTATCAACAATATTGCAATTTTCACATGGTGAAACTGGAGAGAAAATTCACATTTTTACTGACTTGAATGAAAGCTATGACTACTTCATTCTTGTCTGTCTCCCACGTTTAGTGAAGTCTCTTAAAGCTCTGGTGCACCGGCCCCCCTGCCTCGCTTCACTGGGCAAATATGACATGAATTGCTTTTGCAGGCTCAGTGTGTGAAGCAGCGTATTGATTTACATGCAACACCATTTTCTTACCTTTCAAATTGCTGGTGGTCAGCACCGCACGAATAGCATTCCAGGTGTTTTCTGCTTTGTGTTTGGAAAACAGGCATGTTATCACCATGGAAGAACACATCTTTTTTCCATTTAAATGAGCAGCTCTTTTGCCGAGCAATTTCTTCAGTCATTTTGAGTCCAGATGTCACTGTAATAACATTGGAATTTCCCAAAAGCAACAGAGCCATTCTCTTCTCTGGCCTTTAGTTCAACCTGTTTGTGTTGTTTTCAGACAGGCCATAGAAAAAGTGTTTCACTTCGATTTGGATCAAATCAAAGTGAATTCTTAATTTTTCTAGAATTTAAAGGGGCAGTGTTATGTATTTTTCAGGCACATGGTTTCATTTCATAGCACAATAAAGTAACTATGTTACCGTCAGCTGTTATAAAAATGCTGTATATTTCAAACATGGCTTAAAAGAACTTTGTCGTTTTTATTAGCAGTTCTTGTGATGAGTTAGTCAGACGGCTTGTCCTCCATAGCAAGCCATCTACTCTCTTCCACACACAATTAAAGGATATCCACCAAAAAACCCACTTAAAAACACTTCCTTTTCCTGGAGCGAGAGAGGCTGCTGTGAACTTGCCTTTGGCAATTTTCTAACAAATTTGGGAGTTTTATTCAGATTTCTTGACATTATTGGTGTAATAACTGAAGAGACGGCCAGGATGTTACAATAATGAAAGTTGTGCATGGAGAGATTCGAGAGGTCTGTTTGATGAAATTCTACTCCCTCAATTAAAATAAAAGCCTAATTTTTAATACCTAAGTATTTATCTAGTCCCCATGCTTTAAAAATTCTAAAAATCTGAGCTCTTGTGGGAGGTAAAAGCATAATTTAACAGATTCTTCTCCATTACACACATCTGTCAGTTTATCTTAATATGTTGTAAGCTTTTGTAGAGACGGATGAAGATAACTTAAACTTCCCCCGGGATAAAAGTCAACGGACTGCCTTCCCTGAATGTCCCCCGCCTAAACTGTGCAGACTGCCAACCTCCATAGGAAGGAGCAGTTATTTCCCACAGTGACTGAGTGAACACAGATGGCAGGGGTTGCACTCCAGCGTCAGTGTATCAAAGCAAATATTCACCTTAAGAGACAGGCATCTTTATACATTTTACCATCCTTCTCGATTTTCACTTTATGACAGCAAATGCCCACTGTGAAGTGGTTTGTAGCTTTGCTGACAGCACCTGTGTTCAGGGGACCTGGATGAAAGAGACGGGAGTGGGAAAAAATAAGTTTTAGTGCCTTTGATTACCAGTTTTTTTTGTTGTTTTTTTTCTTTTTCTTTGAAGCCAGACATCAAAATATCTCTTCTCTGTTCTATTTTGTAACAGAGGAGCAGTTTTCCTGTTTAGATTTCCCAACAATGAGATCTACTTTTACTCAAAAATCTATTATACACAACCTTTTATTGAATTTATCGCCCCTTTATTACCACACACTCTCTTTGTTATAAAATCCATCTCTTTCTTCTAAACTCCGCTCTGTGCCACACGTTAGAAATCAGTGTTCTTTTTTCCGAATTTGGTGAGAGCCCCTGCTCTCATCAGACAGAAGCTCAGCTGTAAGCACAAGATAGGAGCCCTTTTCGCCGGAAAGTTCCAGTCGCTCGCTTGTTGAGTCTAAAATGCTCTGACTGTTGAGAGGCTGTCTTGTTTTCTTCTTGCCAGAGGGCCACCACAGGAGGTGAAGTCATAAACATGGCTGGGAAAGTGGAACTGGCAGAAGCGAGGAACTCTGTGTGAATCTCCCTACAAAGACTCATGACTTTACAACACCTGTCAGCACGAGTGCAGACTAAATAGGCCAATGTGTGGCTTTCTCTTTACCAACACTGTTTCTATTAAGCTAGATTGTTGTGCACATTAAGCACAAGGATTTAAGTTTAACCTAGTTTCCTCCAGCTTTTGTTTTGAAGGGAACTCTGGCAACTTGACTATATTTTGCATGCAAATAACTATAATTCATGACCTACAGATGTGTTCTCAAACTAAATATATTACTGCGCAAACATAACAGGTGGTTAATGCATCAAACCTTCAGGATTCATGATAGTTCATTGTTTCACGCTATAAATTGCTAAAGTAAATAAAAACTTTGACTTTATTTTTAACTAAAGAAATGCAGAAAATAGGCCCAAGTTTCTATTTCTACCTAATTATGACATTTTTAACTGCTCAGAAGCATTTTAAAAGGGATTAACATGTTTTTCTCAGTCGAGCAGACACTGGAGCAGTAATTGGAAAATCGTGGCCTTGGTACTGAGCTTCTAATAATGAGACATGGCTCTTGTTGTGTTGAGGATATTAATAATGTACAAAAAAATTCAGGAGCCAGTGTTGGACACTCTTGGATAATTAATGTTCACTCTCCAACTTGACACCAGTTGATTCGGTAGGTGAAGGAGTGTGTTAAATATTTAATCGTGCAACTTGGAGTGTGTTTCAGTCGCTCCCTGTTTTAGGTGGAAAGGTTTTTGGGGTTTTTTATCACTATTTGATCTAATAACTATGCCCGATATAAGCAAAAATAAAAAAGCATCTGCCCACTTGGTACATGTTTTAGAAAAAAACTATACTAATGAATGATAATGTAATGGCAGGAAATGTGATTGTAAAAACAAAAATCTCTCTTTATATTGAACATGTAGTGTTAGGAGACCTGATTTAAGGACTGTTGGTAGCTTGTAAGACAGTCATTTTCCATAGTGAATCGTATTCTGTACCAACATGAGCTGAAAGGCCATTCACAGAGGAAGAAGCCATTACTCAGAAAGAAAGATAGAAAGAAAAAATTATTTGGAGTTGACAGATGCACTCTGCACTCACGCTTTCATTTTTGGAGAAACGTCCTGCGCTCTCATGAAACTGAAGTGGAACTGTCTGTCCATATTGTCCATTGTCAAATTTGGAGAACCTTACTAAACCTGGAAACACAGTCCCCACCATAAAATATGGGGGTGGCAGCATAATGTTTTGAGGCTGCTTTGCAGCCAGAGGAACTGGTATAGCTCCTAAGAACATTATGTGGAAATATTAAAACAACATCTAAAGCTATCAGGCAGGAAGTTAAATCTTGGTCTTCCAGGGGATAATAACCCCAAGCATAAAGTCAAAGTGGTCATTAAGTAGCTTAACAATAAAGTCAATTTGTGGTAAGAGCTTTTTAAGGTGTGTGTGCAAATGAGGTGACAAGTTTGGTTGGATTTCTCTTTAGACAGCGAGAAAAAGCAGGGGAGTGCAGCAGCCAGTACAATCTCTATGTCATTGAGAAATGAATTGTAAAGAATGAGAAATGCTTAAATGTTTTAGAGAGAACTCTTATTCAATAAATATTGAAATTATGCTTGACTTGGTGCATGCAAGTACTCTTCCATACATCATGTCTTTTGGCCATTAGCTGAACTTCACTAGATGTCTTGCTTGTTTTCAGTATTTTACTTTTTTTGTATGACCAGTTAATTTCTTATTCTTTTATGCATGCTTAAACTAAAGGAAAACATTTGTATTTAAACATGTCCAAATATAAATAAAAAATTTACCTGCACATATCAGAACGAGCACAAGACTGTTTCATTTACAGTAAAAATTAAAAGTACCAAGAAAGAGGATCTACAAAGGTTTACAAGTGAGCTTAAGCACTGCTATGGCTGTCGGAATTTTATGTTTTCGACAAACATTCACACCAAACATGCACTTTAATTTTTTTTTTTCTGTTTTTCATAGAAAAGACACATTTATTTGTTCTGATCAGCACTGCTTTTCAGTTGTTTCATCATTTTGAGTTGCCTCTAACGAAACTCAACACTTTGTTTCACAGATGTTTCACAGTAAATGTGACGTGAATGAGTATTTCTGCTGAATTGCTGCAGGCTTTTTAATGTGAAGCAGATGGGAGAGGGAGTTTGCATTACCAGCAAAGGGCAGATTGGAGTAAATCAGTAAACACTCAGGGATCTTTCTGAGAATGATCTTAGAGTAAAAGCTTTATTGGTTCGTGGTCTGTGCCTTTTGGACAATATTGCACACAACTACTGTCTTGTTGTGCAACTAGCCAAGCCCTTAATGTTTGGTGTTTTTTGGTTGTGGGTTGTGTCTTTTTGATATAATCATTGTCTAAAAGTACGAAGATGAATTTTAAGATCTAATTTCCCTTTTAATGACGTTTTAATATTTGTAAGCTAAGCTAACAAGTCACAATTGACAAGAACGCTAGTAAGCAAAGCTGTCATGAAGACGAAACATCTGAGAATCAGTCTCTGGATGTATTTGAGCTGCTGCATCATTTGCAATAAAAAGCATAAGGCCAATTTAGGAAAAAGCAGGTGTTTTACTTTACAACTGCTTTATATCCGCTAGCCGACTTGTCCCCTTGAGGAGCGGAGACAGCAGAAATATCAACTGCACAGCCCGGCCTGACTGCCTATTTTTCACCTCACTCATTCTCAGTACCGTTGCCAGAGGCTTGTTTTTTTTGTTTTTTTTTAAGGTGCTATTGCTGAAAAGATGACAAGATTTATAAGTAATGATATGTTGCTCATTGGTTGTGCTGGAGGGCAGGTTTTTAGGGTAATGACAGAACTGGAACAACATTGTAAAAGCAGCACCACAGTTGCTGATTGACAACATACTAAAAAATATAAATAGTCTAAACAACAGGAAATATGGACACATGGACAATTTTACTAATAAACTTATTCTAAACCCAGTTTTCTATTAAACAAAAAAAAGTAATAATAATAATTAAGGATAAAGAGGTATACAAGGCTGTGACAACTCCTCAAAGAAATCTTGGCTTAATTCTTTTTCATTTAACTTTGTATTATTCCCCCCCCCCCCCCCCCCCCCCCCCCCCCCCCCTCTCTCTTTTTTTTTTTTTTTTTTTTTTTTTTTTTTTTTTTTTTTTTTTTTTTTTTTTTTTGTTTTTGTTTTTTTTTTTTTTTTTTGTTATTTTATTTTTTTGTTT